>QEPC01007238.1:488382-514300 GCA_003113815.1 Sphenodon punctatus
TGATCACCTCACTCTTAACACCCTTTTCCAAATCATTAATGAATACATTAAACAGCACCGGTCCCAATACAGATCCCTGAGGCACACCACTTTTTACATCTCTCCATTGTGAAAACTGACCATTTAGTCCTACCCTTTGCTTTCTATCTTTCAACCAGTTTCTGATCCATAGTAAGACACTATCTCCTATCCAATGACTTTTTTATTTTCTCAAGAGTCTCTCATAAGGGACTTTATCAAATGCTTTCTGGAAATCCAGGTACACTTTATCTGCTGGGTCTCCCTTGTCCACATGCTTATTTACACCCTCAAAGAATTCCAACAGGTTAGTGAGGCATGACTTACCTTTACTAAATCTGTGTTGACTCTTCCCCATTAAACCATGTTTGTCAACATGCCCTTTAATTTCATCCTTAATGATGGTTTTCACCATTTTCCCTGGCACAGACATCAAGCTTACTGGTCTGTAGTTTCCAGGATCGCCTGTGGATCCCTTTTTAAATATCGGGGTTACATTTGCCACCCTCCAGCCTTCGGGTACAGTGGCAGATTTTAGTGACGGGTTACAACTTACTAACAGTAGGTCTGCGATTTCATATTTGAGTTCCTTCAGAACTCTAGGGTGAATGCCATCTGGCCCTGGTGACTTGTTAGTATTCAGTTTGTCCATTTGACCTAGAACATCCCCTTAGTCTCCCTTTTTAAAGTTAAATGCTACTGCTGTACTTTTGTTTGTCTTTCTCACTCCACAAATTACGTCAAATGTGATCATATTATGATCGCTATTGCCTAGTGACTCCACCACAGTTACTCCTTGCACCAGGTCCTGTGTGCCACTCAGGACTAGATCTAGATCCTCTTGTTGGTTCCAGAACCAGCTGTTCTAGGAAGCAGTCATTTACGGCATCCAGAAATTTGACCTCCATGTCCCACCCTGAGAAAACATTTCCCCAATCAATATTAGGATAATTGAAGTCACCCATTATTATTATGTTGCCGACTTTAGTAGTCTGTCTAATCTCTTTCAGCATTACTTTATCAGTCTCTTCGTCCTGGTCAGGGGGACGACAGTATAGCTCTACTGAGATACTCTTCCCCTTTATACCTGGAATTTCTATTCATAGAGATTCTAGGAAACAGTTTGCATCCTTTAAAATTTAAATTGTACTTGACTCCATTTTGTCTTTTACATATAGAGCCACCCCACCACCAACTCTATCTACTCTGTCATTCCGATATATTTTGTACCCTGGTATTACAGTGTCCCATTGGTTATCCTCGTTCCACCATGTGTATGTGATGCCTATAATGTCTAGATCTTCATTTAGCGCCATACACTCTAATTCTTCCATCTTGTTTTCTAGACTTCTAGCATTTGCATATAGACATTTATGTGTATTCTTTTTATTCTTCTTACTGTGCACATTATAGAGGACTGTATCAGGCACCCTGGAATTGTTATTTATCTGTTCTCCAGCAAATTCCACCTGAAGTCCCTTAATTTTTGTCCCTTCCACAGTATTAAGCAACTCTAAATCCCCTAAGTTAACATCATTCTGCATAGATGCCACAGTTGAAACTCTGCTCACTGCAGTGCCTATTGGCTTTCCCCCAGGTTCTAGTTTAAAAACTGCTCTATCACATTTTTAAGTTTTAGTGCCAGCAGCTGGGTTCCATTCTGGTTAAGGTGGCGCCCATCCCGTCTGTATAGGCTCTCCCCTCCACAGAAGGCTGCCCAGTTCCTGATAAATCTAAAGCCATCCTCCTTGCACCATTGTCTCAGCCACACATTGAGACGTTGGAGCTCCGCCTGTCTCTGGCAGTGAAGAAAGATCCTTTGGGATTTGAGTACTTGCTTTCTGGGTCATTATAATTAGTCAGAGGTTATAATTGTGGGACTGGAGCAAACCTGCCCCTCATGGGTCATTGAGGGCAAGATACTCAGTCACACAGGAGCCCATCACCCCCATGTGGGATTCCCAGCATCCACATTTTTTGCTTGAGTAAAGATATACAGGATCTCAGACAGATGCTTCCTGTTTTGGGACAAATGATGGCATGAGGACTGAGCATGTGATAGAAAATGATTCCAATAATGTGGGCAGAAAGAAGGTGATTGAGTTGCCATCTGGTGTGTCTACTAAGAAACTGGCATTGGTACTGTTTACGTGCACCAAAATATACTAACTTAAGATAGCAAGGTAGCAGTGGAAGGGTAGGGGACGAGGGGAATATTTGGGGGTAACATAGCTAGGAACAACTCTGCATAACCTGGAAAGAAATCATTATGTAAATGTACTCAAAGCCAAACTAAAGTTAGTGTAATATTTATATAATACCTGTGCATTAATGTATTGCATCAAATGCAATATATATGAAATAGCATATCCACTAAAGATTCTGTAAATGGACAGTGCTTTTCTTTAAGGATAAAAGATGCAGGTTAATATTTTCTTTTCCATCCACTGATGATGCCAGCTCTACCTCTCGTTTTCAGCAGACTCGGGCTCCACAGTCTTGTTGCTTACTCAATGTCTGGCAGCTGTGGGGGACTGGATGAGGGCAAGACATGTGAAGTTGAATCCAGATAAGACGGAGGTGATGCTGGTGGGGAAGGCTGAGGGAGTGGAGGTCCCCATCATTGATGGGGTGCGCCTTGTCTTGCTTCCTCAGGTTCACAATCTGGGGGCACCCCTCGATTCGTAGGGATGGGTGAACAGATCGCGGTTCAGGTTCGGCCGTTCGGTTCATCCGTTCGGTTCAGCAGTTCGGTTCGGCTGCGTATTTGATGTTTGGTATTTGGTGAGGGAGATGGGTAGGGGACGGGGTGGTGTTGGATTGGGGGGAGGGGGAATGATTGCTTTTATTATTCATTTAGGTTTTATACTGTATATTTTATTTTGTGTTTTTATATTGTACCCCACCCCGAGCTGTCTTGGCAGGAGGGGGCGGGATAATAAATAAATAAATAAATAAAAAATGATAGAATTATGAACACCCAATGGTCTTAGTCCCAAGTGGAATCCATGTGAGTCCCGCATGGATCCCATGTGGCACAATACAATCCCTATGAATATGCATGAAATTTGCATGCACTTGCGTGTGCGTAGGATACGTGCGGCAAGCACGGGGATGGGATCGGCTTTGTTGATTATATTTCCTGCTTGCTATATAACAGGTCTGAGGGTCTGCTATCACCGGTGGATTAGTTTTCCATCTGACCTAGCAGACAAAAATATTATTTTACATCAGATAGAAAATCTGTCCTCATGCTCATATATGGGAACAGGAGGTGCCATGTTAATTCCATTGTGCACACTTGCTCTTTAGCTTAATTAGTTTTGGGACAGGATGGAACTTCATTTAACTCCAAGGATGGGTTAAGTCCCTTTCCATGGGCCGCTTTGGGAAATTAATGCAAGATCCTCAGGCAGTTAGGAGTTATGGGAGAGGTGCTTACGGGGTGTGCTTGGGATGGAAGAGGAAGGAAGAGAAGGGTTTAGATCATGGATCCATCCTTGGTCTTATGCCCTTTCTACACGAGACGCACCAATGCATGCCCATGCAGGTCTGCTGCATGGGCATGTGTGGGTGCCTCCCATGTGACTGCCGTGGCAGGTGGTTGACCATGCATGCACACGCCCACGAAACATGAATACCCACCCACCTCCACCCATCACCCATGCATGGAGTAATTGGCCAAATGGCAATTTATCCATGTGTGGGAATGCGTGGGGGATTGGTGTACTCCCATGTGCACAGCCCCCACCCCCTCTGCACCACTCATGCTGTGGTGTGCACACTGATCTCCCCCCCTCAGCTGCAGCCCATTTAAAAGGGGCCTTAAGAGTGCATACCCCCTGCTTCCCTATGAACTCACGCGTTTGAGGTTTCAGGGTATAGTAGGGATTGAATTCATGGGACAAATCCAGGAATTGAAAAGAGGTCAAATAAAAAAAGCAGTCATGCGCTAAATTTGGCCAGTGTGCTAACTTGTTTCCTTCCCCACCCCCAATCTAATTGTTTTCGAGGAGTTGCCCTGTGCAGGCCTCTTCTTGCAAAGTTCTTAAGCACATGGCTAACTTCATGCATGTGAGTGGCCCTGTTGATCTTGATTATTTCATGGCTTGAGTGAATATTCTTTTTTTAAAGTCCAATGTAAACTGTAAAGGGCATTCCTATCTCACCTGACAAAAGCTGTATGTTAGTCAGTGCAATCTTTCCTGGATAAAATATTCAAGTAACTGTAATGGACTCAATGAATGCAGTGCAGATTGAGCTGCTAGCCAGGGGCCATTACCAAGGTACTCCACTGGTGCAGCAGTGTAGAGTGAGAGATGAGGAATAAGAAGAAATACATGCAGCTATTCAGGCCAGTTGAGATTGTACAAAAAGTGTAATGTTTGGATAAGAAACCCTGGGCTTAATTCTCATCCTTTTATGACCTTAAAGCAGGGGTGAGGAACCTCAGGCCCAGGGGTCAAATATGACCCATGGTTAGTTTTTATTTGACACCTTCCTAGTTCTTGGATCTGGTCCCTGGATCCAGTTTCTACCCCAAGCACTGAAAGACAGTGCTCAGGGTAAGGGAGCAGAGATGAGTACATGCGTACAAGAAGATGGCAACAGATCGATAGCATGCATCTATGGGTATTTTCAGACGTTACGAGACCATGCTCAACCACAGTCAATACCTCGTAACGTCTGTTGGGGAACCAGAAGTTCCCCCCCCCCCAGATGTTTGCCACAGTCAATCGCGATGGGGAATCAGATTTACCACACGATCGGAGGTCCTGGCCGGACCATCCCCGATCTCGTGGTGAATGGGATTCCTCCCCCCCGCCCCGTGATGAAGGGGACAGTAACGTCCCTAACCACAGCCCGGAATCCATGGCGGGATTCCAGGCCGTGGTCAATGCCAGGGGGGGTCGCCTGCCCGTCTCCTGGAGGGCGGGTGGGCGTCCAGGGCAGCGTGGGGGGGTGGGGCTGTGTGACCGCACATTGCACTGCGCAGCACCGCCCCATCCCCGGATTTCCCGCCGGGATTGGCCACCACGTCTGTTAGCCCGTGATGCGGTGGCCTCGGCAGGGAATCAAAGGGTTGTTTCCATGACGGGGCCAATTGGCCCCGTCACGTCTGAAAATACCCTATGATGTGAACCTTCCTTTTTCTGAACAGACCTCTTAAGCACCCCCTCACATCTTCAGTGCAGTCTTCATCACTTGTACTAATTTTCGAAGTGGCCCTTGGCAGGAAAACTCTCTTTCCCCACCCTTCCCTTAAACCCACTCTAAAGAAGCTCTTGAAGTTTTCTCTGGCGGAGGCCAATAACGTACAGTGTAAAGTGATGTTTATCTGGGTTGCCTGAGATGAGAAAGTGGTGGCCACAGACTGCAGCGGGAGAACTGTTGAGCTTTTTGTTCCATGAGTTGAATTTGAAAAATTGTTTGTTCAGGAATTTGGTTTTTGGCTATGGCAAAAGCTAATGCCATTAATAAATAATACTAATACGTGTTCCATGATAATTACCCTGGCCAATGAAAAGCAAAGAAGGGCAACCTTGTGGCTCCTCCCTCCTGAGGTAGTTTGGTTTGGCTTCCAGCAAGCCCAGAATTAAGGTGAGGGTTTGGCTTCCAGCAAGCCCAGAATTAAGCCCAGAATTAAGGTTACATATAGGTGGATTGGAGCAGCTAGGCATTGAGCTTGTTTTTATTATTATTATTATTATTATTATTATTATTATTTACCATAGAATGAAGCCCAACAGCATATCTGGTCATGCAAAGATGCAAATGTGGATCTAATGATAGTGTTTGGAGCTCTGCAGTTGGCAGACAGTTCATTAGAATGTACCCCTCATTCTTCCTTCTTAAAAGGTGAGACAGGCAGACTCACCATTTGGTCGTTTGGCCAAGATTGTCAAATGGCTCATCTGGCATGGAATAAAAATTTGTGTTAGTTGTTGCATAGTTCTCCAATATGGAGCAAGGAAGGCAGAAGAGCAGTGTTGATTGACTAGCATGCTAAAGAGCTCAAAAAAACCAAACAAATAAACAAAGACAGCAAATATAACCCCCCCAAAACTATGTTGTTTATTATTATTTTAAAGGGTGTCTGAAAAAATTTAAATCAAATTTTGTTTAAAAAGCATACGTGCCTAATTATGTCCGCTGTAAACCAGCGGTGTCACATTTCAGTTCAGCCCTGATTTGAATAGCTGAATTATAAACTCTTCCAAAATGAGGCATTTAATGGAATCTCTGATGGACCCCCTGACTACAGCCGCACTGCCAGGCACAGCTATAATGCACAGCATAATGCGATGTCAGTTCAAGCAATAAACAATATAATAAAGTGTGTTTCATATTGCGCCTATCCGAGAAGGTTAACATCATCGCTGGCCTTTGAAGTTGAAGAGCCTCATTCTGCTGTGGCAGGGTTTCTTTTGAAAGACGGGATGAATTTAAAGTGTTTGAAATATCAATTTATCTATTTAATATATTTAGACTAAGATAAATAACATGTGTATGCATATGTCATCTGCAGTTAGGCCTCTGTGTGTCAATGTTGCTAACATTGCTAACTTACTTCCCCCTCCCCCCCCAAAAAAAGCCCCTTGATTAAACCTAGTATCTTCACTTAAGCAGCAGCGGTTTCATTTAGCTTAGCATCATCAACTCTGTTAAGACCAGATGTACGTACTTTTTCTTTTCTCCTTACTTGAAGCAGGACAGGTTGAGAATTCATCAAAATAAAACTACATATACCAAGAAAAATCAATACATACATTTCTACTCTAGGTAGTGCTCTTCACCTGAAACGAATGTCAAGTACTACTCCGCTAGAGGTTTCATTTGCTGCTCTTGGGTATTTGTGTGTTTCTGTTGTGTTTTTTCAGAAGTATTATCCTACCTCAGACTCTTCTTGCATTTGATCGCTAAAGCATTCCTTAACGCATTATTCTTAGCGATGTAATTCTGTTCTATTGGGCAGCGATAGATTACAGCTGCTTCAGAGGCTGCCTTCTATTTAATCTGTCAATTTTTCCTCACCCAGTGTAGCTGCTGTGAAAAAAATTGGAGCGGTTACACTGTGTGCTTTGATACAGTTTGTAAAATGCAAGGTGGGAGACGGTAAACCAAACACAGCATGTCGGTAATTTCTTCAAAATTGCTGATGTTTCAACGCTGTGGTTCTATATCTTAGTGAGCTGTCATTGCTTCCCACCAAAAAGGATAGCATTGTTTGAATGTTTCTTTTTTCATTTGCATCAATGATATGTTGTGTTCTGTGGCCCCTCTGGGGTGCAAGTACCTGCAGGGTGCAACCCCAGGTAGCCAGCTTACCATGGGATCTTCGCTCCATGTGCCTTTATTTTACACAAGTACTCTCAAGCCTCTGCCATATATACAAAGTGCATCTCTCTCCTGGTACAGGTCTCCCACACCCAGCCAGGCCAAAACCCTCCTCTAGCCAGGTTTCCAGAGTCCATTATCTAGAGTCTGTCCCTTGCCCCTGAAGTGCTTAGCTCCTGAAGCAGAGCTCCCCATCAGCTCCTGCTTCCTGCATGTCTTCCCCTGTCTGAACTCAGCTCAGCATCTTAAGGCCTTTGACTGGCCTTGCCACACTCTAACACATCAGGCCCTGTTAGCCCCTCACCTCTCTGGACTTGAGGATCTCAGCTGTTCCTCTTAGAGGGCCAAGCGCATCCAAGCAACCTGGCCCTGCTAAAGTATTGTACTGTCTGTTAAATAGGCTTTACTTAGGAAGCACTTCCCAATTTCTTGTCTCTAGTAGCTTTTCTTGGAGCTGAAACAAATATTGGTGGCAAATACTGTACCCAACAAATTCACCCTCTTCAGTACAGGTCCAACAAAATGGTTACAAACCACCCTTTGTTTCTACTTCATCCGATGTCCATTTCAGTTATTTCAGTTTGGTTATTTTGCTTATGGGTGTATTTTTGTTAATTGCATCAGTCGTTTCAATATTTCGGTTGCTTTGCTTAAGCAGGTGCATAGCCAAAACACAGTATCCGAAATACTGAAATGACTGACCCAAATAGTAAAAATCCCCAAACAAACAAAGTATCCGTACCAGAATACCCGAATAAGGAGATACACAAATACCCAAAGTATCCGAAGGAGTGTCGGAAAATGCAAATAATATTCATGACTATCAAATGCACTATTTGTTTCAGCACTAGCTTTTTACCTTCACTAAGAACTATATCTGCTAATGCAAGATGTTTTGTTTTTTTTCTTCTGAAGGAGAAGACCATTAATCCTCCAAATTTACCACATTTCATAGATCTTTTAAAAACCTAGGGTAAGCATTAATTAGTTTGGGAAGTATTCATGGATGCTGAAGAATCTAATTGCAACAAAGTGGGAAATGAGGAATGAGGTTTCTGTCCAACTCGATTGCTGTTCCTTGTCCAACATTAAGCTTTCCTATCAGATTTCTACAGCACACACTTTCTACCAACTCTTGAAAAATACCACTTGCTACTCGGCCAAGTAGAGAGTAGAAATTGGCCACTTGAGAGTAGCAAGTGGTCCATATGTTTCTTTAAGTGTTTTAGGCAAGCACCTCCCCGTATCGCCCACCCATCATTCATGTTGCACAGCTGCCTATGCAGCCCTGCAGCATTTGTGGTGGGTGGGTAATGGTTAGGGAGGCACCCGTTTCATGCCACCATCAGTGCTCAATAAGGACGGAGTGTGGCTATATTGGAAAGAGAGTGAGGCCTCATCATAAAAAAGGCAAGACAAAGGGAATCTTCCACCACTTTCTGATGCAACCATGCTTTGGGGTGTACAGCCAGTGTGATGTAGTGGTTAAGAGTGCAGTACTTGGACCAGCAGACAGAGGGAGGCCCCAGTTCAAGACTCACCTTAGCTATGAACTCACTGAGTAACTTTGAGCCAGTTACAGATCTTTCGGCCTAACCTACCTCACAGGATTGTTGTGAAGATTAAGAACGGAGTTCATTAGTTAGTTGTAAATGTTGCAGTTAATAAGTTAAAGAATTGTAACCCACCCTGAGCCTAAGGGATAAGGTGGAATAAAAATCTAAATAAATAAATGCCTTCCTGCAAGCATTGTCACAATGCTCCGCAGGGGGCAGAGCCATATCAGAAAGGGGTGGGAGAGGCTCTTTGCCCCCCCCCATTTCCTGTGTGGCACCCCCCCCCTCCTCAGTAAACATTTTGAGGGGAGGGAGTGTGCATCCTTCCCACTGCAAGCAGCTTTTATGCCACTCACGAGCAGGCTTTAGGCAACCTTTTTAAGAGTCGCCTTATGTTTTATGCAAGAATTACCTCCCAATGTCACTTTTATATATATCCAGCTCCTCTGTTCAAATACTCGCTGAGTTTTCACATTGGTTTTCTGCAGTATATTATTCTGAATGTAAAAAACAAATAGATTTTCAAAAGCACATCCACATAATCATGAGGGAAGGCTGTCTTATCGCTATTTGCTTTTGTTATTGGCCTACAGTTTAGAGAGAGAGTGTTATGGGCTTACGGCAGCCTTTACTTCATAACTGCATTTGTGGAATTGCTTTTGACAAGTATTTTTTTCTGATGTGTCTAGGCCTAATTTCCATAGAAAGAGATATATTTATTATTTACCATCCCTAAAGCTTGGTTTCATAGATGTGTCAAAAGAGTTTCCTGAATAAACACCAAAGTAATGGGTCCCATTATATTGCCTACTGCCTCCGAAGCTTTTGGAATGAAGGGAAACCATTTCTAGCCATGAAGAACTAGTTCTTAATTTGTTAAAATAAAAGTAAAATGAATTGCCAGGGCCCAAGCATACTCCAGAAGCTGTGCACTCACCCTAGAGTTTGTCACAACCGGGAAATGAACCCTAGTTTCCAGCTAGCAACCCAAACACTATACCATCCTGACTCTCCACAGCTGAATCTAAGTAGGGATTCATGCTCACTGTGGTTTTCCAATAAGTGGCAATGGGGAAAATACAGTGAACATTTCCCCCTGAATATAGACAGGGACTCTTGGGCTTTAATCCGTATGATGTCCAGAATACTGTGACAAGGAAGTCATTAATGAAAGCCAAATAAACTATTCAGGGTTTTTTTCTGGCATTCCTTTCCAATCTTGAAATGACCAATATCAGCCTCTTCCTGGTATGTCACATTTTGGGGTGCACAATTCTATTTGCAACATTTCTTGGGGCTCAGACATTCCTTGAATTTAATTGCCAGGGCTGAGTCCTCACAACCCTTCCCTCTCCACATACAAGGTCTTGGTCCTGGCTGTTGTAGCAGTGTACTGACTCAGCTGAAATCAGTGGCAATTTGTGCGTTGAGATCATTAGGGCACCATCCTCCAAATCCCCACCTCAGTTTCTAATCCAGGAGACAGAATCCTGTCTGTACACATTCAACGGGACACTGGAACATCGGCTTCAGGTTTCTTATGAATGACTTTCTTACCCTGCTGTTATATGTTGAACATACGGATTAAATCCCAAGAGCCTCTGTCCTATTCATGGACCCATGTTCATTGCATTTTCCCCATTTCTCCTTCTGTTAAAGAAACTCCTGCTCTCTCTTAGGAAACTCCTATCCACCATTCGTTGCCAGTTGCAGCCACTGGAGTTATAGTTTGGGATGTCTGGGCATTGTGTGCGTGCTGTACTTTCCTCCCCGTCCTCCTGGCAGAGTTGAGAGACAGCAGTGACTTCTTCCCTCCCCTCTCAGGAGGGAAAGCTCTTGACTGCTGCTGAAAGAATGGTAAGAAATCATGTGTCAGACAATTCTCCTCTCCAGACTCATTGGCCATGAGGCTGCTACACTACCCTGCATTGACCAGGGACTAGAGGACCTCTGAGGTAACCTTCCAATGCTAAGATTGTATGATAAGCAAGAGACCCTGGTGGTCATTGTGGGTGAATATGTGGTTCCCACTGGTGCTGGGTTGGGATGGACCCTCATCTCCACTGGCCCCACAATCCTCCAGTCATTCATTGGTGAAACTGAGGAAATTTCTGCCTAGCCGTTTTAAACCTCTACAGGTCCTAGACAAAATAAGGGTGCAGTGTTCAAAAGCATTGAAACTATCAATAGTCATTTAGACAACCATGCACACAAGGTATGTCCCGGCCCTCAGGATACAGGGACATGATGGCCCATAGACTCGTACGTTTTAAGGACGGAAAAGACGATTGTGCTTATCTAGACTGACCTTCTACATGATGCAGGTCCTAGATTTAATTCAGTAAGTAAGTAAGTTCTTCATCATGTCCAATATTATGGAATAATAGATTTACATTTCATTGCATGAATAAATAACAGGAACAAATTTGGTGAGGATGTCCTGGCGCTTGCAGACATTTGCAAATTTGCAAAGCTAAGTAGAAAATGTAGTGTATGCTAAACTGAAAGTGTGACGAGGAATCCTCCTTAATATTTACAATATGACAGTTAATTAGGCTATTTGGGCAGCTATTTTATTAAGTATTTCCAATACCAACCATATTTTTAAAATAACAAGCCATTAGGAGATCTATGAATATCTTGTATTCAGCAGTGGTTCTACTAAAACAATATACAGTGTGGTGATGTATAATACATAGGGAGACAGCCTGTGTGATACAAACTATTTATGGAAAATTCTGGTCTGCTCGTTATAAAACGGATGAAGAGGTACTTAGATTTGTCCTTAAAAGAGAACCCTATGAAGTTTAAAGGAGACAACTCCATGGGAGCTATAGAAATGTTAGTGGGAATCTGTACAAATTGTTGCAAACACGTATTAAATTTTAATGTAGCCAACCACTTTTTTTTTTAATCTATTCGTTCACTTTTGTTTTTTAGCCACTCCATAATACTCCAAGACAATGATCATGAATTACAATGGCAAGATAATGTTTTCCCCAAACGTTTATCATAATGATTGTTAGGGGTGGGACTCCGGGGGCAATACCGGATACCAGATTTACCAGTATTAGATCTCCCGATACCAGATTTATCGGTATCGGAATACTAGATTTGACATTGCCGGTTTTACCGTTTTTGTTTTTTTTAAATTGTGACCATTGTTAAATGGCAGCGATGTAAAAAATCTGGTAAAGCTGGCAATGTTAAAAATCCGGTATTCCAGTACCGGTATAAGTATCGGTATTATCGGATTAATCCAATACCGATACTCCCACCCCTAATGATTGTTTCCATTGACAAAATATCTGAAAATATAGGAATAATAATTGACTGTGTGTAATTTTTGAAGGTCCTAGTGAAAGCATATACTGATGAGTTCCAAACTTAGTTATGAAGTAGTATGTTCTGGTCATTATTTTAGTAACCCTAACCATTTTCAACATGAGGTCAAGGAAGGACTTGTCATATATGAGATGTATGAGCCAGTCTGAACTACTCTTGTATTGCTGCTTATTAAGGGATGGCTGCTATATTGACCCTCTGACACAAGCAGGAGTAACTCTACAGGCTTGTGAACTGTGGATGGCTGCACTTGGGTACATCCCGATCATTCATCCATCTTGTCCCATTGCTGACACAAGTCTAATTCAGTTCAAGGATCACTTTTTTAAAAATTTGGTGTTCTTTTCTTCTTTTTTTTTAGTCGAGAGCATCCTTACTATTATGCTGTATTTGAACGCAGTGCATCACGCAATAATCGGTGTTATGATGAGAGAGTTTTGTGCGTGTAAATCCATTTCTGATGTAGCACATTGGGAGTCATGCCTTGCACCTCGTTATAAGCAAATTCATGTGGTAGCAAACTGTGTTGTAACAAGGTATCACTGTACTTGAAATTTCTGAGGAGCAACGAAAGAACTCTTTCCTCTTCTAGGCCATTTGCATAGGTATTCTCTGCTTCCACCAGACCTGATTATCTCTCTCTCTCTCTCTTTTTTGTCCTGAAGAAATTGGGAAAATGTTGCTTTTCTTTCTTCAAAGTAGTAGCTGCAGTAATAGCAGAAGAGCATCAATGTGCACCACGCATTACAAGGTTAAAAAAAAGAAACAGACCCTCCAAAGGGAAGTGAGAGGAGCTGAGGGGAATGTGGCTTGGGGGAAGGGGGCATGTTTTTGCTGCTCCTTCTCACAGAAGAACTGCAGCTTGCCTGACGTCAGCTGGAAAGGGAGGGAACAGAAGCATGGAAGTCTCTGGTTTCTGCCCAAGGCTGGGAGAAGGAAGGCAGTCGGAAGATGGCGGGGGGGGGTGTAGGTTAGGTGAGTGCTGTTTCACCCCCTCTGGTTGTATCCCAGTCTTGACATGCTATATTTTGAAATTTTCCCTGGTGCCGAGTCAGACAAAGCTTTACATAGTTACCCTCAACCGTCTTACGTTGTTGGCCCAAATTCTGCCCTCAAAGCTGCATATAATGGAGAACCAAGTTCTAATTCATTAGGTCTCTTTCTGCTTTGGAACATGTAGGTATAGGATGTTCTTGTCTAGTACATAAGAAGGCCCCAAATATCATAATCAACACTGCTTCATCTTTCTTCAGAAACAGACTAATCAACAGTTGATTTGTACTTTTCTCTAAGCAGTGGCATGAATAATTTTAGAGCACAGCAGCATTAACGTTTCTTAATTTATATTGATAATTGCTTCAGCATAATTTATGGCAGTCAAGAGCTATACTAAGAGTATAGTAGAGTACGCTAGTAGATATTAACATAGTAAATTGCAAAGGAACAGCGACATATCTTCTTTAAAATTAATGTTCCATTAATCTTAACTATATCGATATGGGTTCATTATGAAGGTCAACAGTAAGAAGAAATAGATACTCTGGATATGTGCATCAATTTAGTAGCAGTTGCGGAGTCATACTAAGTAGCAATATGGACTTTCCAGAGAGGGAAGAGCAGCAAGGTCATAGAGAAGGGGGACGTGTGCCAAATGGAGGCCTTGTCCAGTTCCGTTATCTTCAGTGAAGTAGCATCTACTTCCACAAGGATGAGCTTAGTACCAGGGTTGCAAAAACCATCTTGAATAATGCACACACATTTGGTTACAGACACCTTTAGGCAGGTTTAAATTTCCTCATTGACACTTACATGGTAGCGAAGTTGTTCTGAGTTTGGCTTTAATAGCATTAGAAAGGTGTCATTGCTTTAGGATGAGGCAATCTTCTACTGTTATTTGAGACAGAAACAAGATTTTCTTGGACATCAATTGTCCATGTAATGTTGGTTCCATCAATTTTTTCCCCTGTAACCTTTTTAAAGATAATTTAGTACTTGTGAAAGAAAATTGAATGACAGCCTTGGAAGTTGCCATCCTTTTTTATCTTTGGATAAGGGGTTTGAGGGCAGATTTCCTTGTATTGCCTTGCTAATAGGGCCTCTTCCCTTATGTCATTGCTGTTGCACTCTCTTTCCTCTCTGTCCCTCCTTCTCCCAACTGCCTTGTGCTCAACAAGGACATCCTTCATGCGGAACAAGGCAACATACAGCAGCTTTCAGGGAAGGAGTCTAGAAGAGACATGGGATGTGGTGACACAATTCTGCCTTCTGTCCAGGGACACCATTAGGTCCTGCCTAGAGTGGGTCTTGGTTCCGAAGTTGGGGCTCTCTTGCAACCCCACTCTTTAAACTGGTGCTGTAACTTAGTCCTCAATTTTCTTTGGAATTTGCAGAGGACTGGTGCATTTGATCTCAGTTTGCCGAGTTCTGAAGTTTTGAGGAAGGGCCCCTCAACTTTGGAACTCAGCAAAATCTCAGCCTAGTGCAGGAAGGGGGACCAGAGGGCAGCAGACGCAGGGAAGCAGGCAGAGGGAAGGCAGGTAAGGGAAGTAGTTCTAATGCTGTCTGGGAGAAAGCTGGACTACATTCCCAACATGATCCCAGACAGTTTTAGGAGCATGCTCAGACAAACCTCTCAAAAGTTAAACACAGATCGTCAGAGTCCAGTCTAAAGCAGTGTGTCTGGTTCCCTGTGGCTTTTGGTGAGTGCCCCTCATTCCCCGGCTCCTGTTAGCCCGCTTTCCTGCCTGGCCACGACTGCCTACTTCCCTTTCTTTTCCTCCTGCTGCCCACTTCCCTCTACCCCCCCTGCTGCCTGCCCCCCACCCTCTGCCCCTGAACACTCAAAACTGGTACTCGGAAACTTGGAAATGCTCACAATTATTTTGTATACATTTGGCATATTATAGAATGCTTTACTTTAAAGAGCATTATAACATTACAATGCTACTAGGGCTGAGACTAGAGAAAGTGTTCCTGTTCCACCAATATTCAATACTCAGCTGTACCTCTCATTTTCGACCGACCCAAGCCCTGCTGTCTCGTTGCTTTCCCAATGTTTGGAGGCTGTGCCAGATTGGATGTGGCAGAGCAGACTGAAGCTCAATCCTGATAAGACGGAGGTGATGGTGGTGGGTAGGGCGAGGGAGGTGCTGGCCCCTCTGGGGGTGGGGCTGCCCTCCCATAGCCCAGCAGGTTCAGAGTCTGGGGATAGTTTTGAATCTGGGCCTCCGTCTGGATCGGCAGGTGGAGACGGTAGCTAAAGCCGCCTTTTGCCAGCTGTATCTGGTGCGGAGGCTGCGCCCATACATTTCCGGGCCTGACCTGGCCACTCTTATTCATGCCTTCATCACCTCAAGGCTAGACTACTGCAATGTGCTCTACGTGGGGCTTCCCTTGGTTCTGGTCTGGAGGCTGCAGCTGGTACAGAATGCGGCGGCTCATCTCCTTACAGGGACGAGGCAGCGGGAGCATATAACACCTGTGCTCCGCACTCTGCACTGACTGCCTATAGCATATCGAGCCAGATTCAAGGTGTTGGTGTTGATTTATAAAGCCCTATATGGTCTGTGCTCCTCATACCTTGGGGACCGCCTCGCCTTCCGTGCCTCAGGGTGATCCCTGCGGTCTGCCGGGGGCACCTTCCTGGAGGTCCCCCGTGTTAAATGGGGGGCCACAATGGAGAGAGTGTTCTCGGTGGCCGGGCTGTGACTCTGGAACACCCTCCTGGAGGAAGCTCTCCTGGCCCTGGGTCTGATGGCTTTTCGCCGAGCCTGTAAGACCTGGCTGTTCACCCAGGCCTTGGGAGGGGAGGGGAGGGGGGGATTTTTGGGGCGCGGGGTTTTAATAATTTATACATGATGATTTTATTTTATTTTTTTATTTATTCAAAACTTATATCCTGCCCCTCCTGCACAAAGACAGCTCGGGGCGGTGAACAACATGCACACCCCAAAAAAAATCAATAATAAAACATTTAAAAATAAATCTACACATTTTAAGACAAGTAATAAAAACACACCCTCCCTCCCTCCAAAACCCCACCTCCCCCACCCTACCCTGCCCCCTTGTCAAAAGCCTGGTGGAACAGCCAGGTCTTACGCAATCGTCGAAACAACAGGAGTGTGGAGGCCAACCGAGCCTCCTCCGGGAGTGAATTCCACAGCACAGGGGCAGCCACTGAAAAAGACCTCACATCAGTGGCCACCAGAGGAACCTCCATAAAGGCCCCCACGAACGATCTCAGGGGTCGCACAGGCACATGGGGAGTGAGGTGATCCCACGGATAGACAGGGACCCCGTTAAGGACTTTAAAGGTCAAAACCAGCACCTTGAACCTTGTCAGGTGCTTTATAGGCAGCCAGTGCAGAGCCCGGAGCACAGGTGTCATGTGCTCCCTGCGGACCACCCCAGTAAGGAGACGGGCCGCAACATTCTGCACCAGCTGGCCTCTGGACCAGCTTCTCAGGCAGCCCCACGTAGAGTGCATTCTAGTAATCGAGCCTCGAGGTGATGAAGGCATGGATGACAGTGACGAGGTCAGAGTCTGAGAGATACAGCCGAAGACGCCGGACAAGATGTAACTGCCGAAACACACTCCCCGCCATGGCCACAACCTGAGATTCCAGGCTGAGCCGTGAATCGAGGAGCAAACCCAGACTCCATACCTGCGGGACCATGGGAGGGTGACACCCACCCCCCCAAGAGGAGATTCAACCACTCCCAGACCCCCCAGGCCCTCACCCACCAACATCACCTCTGTCTTGTCAGGATTCAGCTGCAGATGGCTCAACCTCATCCAAGCCCCCACAGCCGAAAGGCACTGGGAAAATAAAGAGACTGCATGGCCTGGGTCGATGGAAAAAGAGAGGTAGAGCTGAGTGTCATACTGATGACACCGCATGCCCTGAAACCCTCTCACAATCTCCCCTAATGGCTGCATATAGATGTTAAACAAGAGGGGGGACAGAATATCACCCTGTGGGACTCCATACGTGAGGTCCCGGGGGGAAGACGTACACTCCCCCAAGACCACCCGGTGAGTTCTCCCAACCAGGAATGAACGAAACCAGTCCAAGACTGTCCCACCAATCTTGGCACAGTCCCACAGGCGAGTCACCAACACTTCATGATCAACTGTGTTGAACACAGCTGAAAGGTCTAGCAGGAACAGTAAGGTCTGATGACCCTGGTTCAATGCCAGACGGAGATCGTCAACCAAGGCCACCAGTGCAGTCTCCGTACCATACCCAGGCCGAAACCTGGACTGAGAGGGGTCAAGGAAACTGGTGTGGTCCAGATGTTCTTGGAGCTGCCATGCCACAGTCCATTCAATAACCTTCCCTAAAAAGGGAAGGTTAGAGACCAGCCGACGATAACTGGCAGGAGCCAGTGTTTTCTTATTGTTTTCTTATTGGTTTATTGTGTGTTTTATTATTGTTTTATTTGATGTGAGCTGCTCCGGGATGCTGTAGGCATGTGAGGGGGGGGCGGCCAATAAATACAAATAAATAAATAAATAAATAAATAAATAACAACCATTTAGGAGCACTTGTGAGTGTTGGTTGGTGCTTCGTCAGTCTCTGGTGATTCTGTGCTTCTGCCATTATCAAAATCAGCACCTGGGATTTTTTTAAAAAATTTTTTTCCATCAGTTTAGTCACTCTCTGGCATTTTTAGTAATTTCTGACATTCCCTCCCCCCCCCCCCCCCCCATTTTTCTAGGACTGTTATGACAGTTTACAACACTTTTACAGCACTTCCTCACACTTAGCTGGCAATGTTGCATCTCTACATCCCCTGAGGTTTGCATGGGGAGCACATGGGGCTTGAGATTGGCCCTGTAGCAGCTCTGTTAAACTCATGAATAATATCAACAAATGGCAAAAACAGTGGAAAATCCATATGTTTCTACATCATGTGACTTATTAAGGCAAATGACCTGTTTCTGATGGAAACAACATTCACCGTGATCTGTCAAATGCCTCTCTCTTCCCCTTTTGCCAGTGCCAATGTGTCCAAGTCCCAACACCATTGTGTCCTGTTCCTGCTGCAGCAGTTCTACTAGGACTATGGATGGAAGAGCAATACCATCATAAGCAGCAGCTCTGGTGGAGAGATTTATTATTATTATTATTATTATTAACTAACATTTATATAGCACCAGCAGTATACCTGGCACTTTACAAAGTAATAAAATAGACATGGTCCCTGCCCCTAGGGCTTACAATCTGAGAGACAGGAGCTGGGGGAGAGACTTAGGAAGGGGAACAGAGGGAGAGACAAGGGGTCTAACATTCATGAAGATGCGAGGTCTCAAGTGCACGTACTTGGCTTGGTTACGATGAGAATGACAGCAGGCAGGTCCATGTTGCAAGGATAAGGGTAAACCGATCGTAGGTATAGGAATAGTGGCTCAGCAGGATAAAGAGTCAGACAGAGCAGAGCGAAAGAGGTGAGTTTTAAGGAGAGATTTGAAGGTATGAAGGGAGGGGGCAAGGCGGATGTGGACAGGGAGGGAGTTCCAGGCATGGGGGGCAGCAAGTGAGAAGGGACGAAGGCGCTTAGGGGAGCAGGGAAGGCGTGGAAGGGTGAGAGAAGGGACAGAGGAGGAGCGAAGTGCACGGGCTGGAGTATGGAGGGCGATAAGTGCAGAGAGGTAGGGGGGAGCAAGGTTGTGAAGAGCTTTATAGGTGAAGACTAGGAGCTTGTGCAGGATTCGTTCAGGAAGGGGAAGCCAGTGAAGCGAAGAGAGGAGGGGCTGCACATGGTCGAAGCGACTGGCGAGGTAGATGACCCTGGCAGCAGAGTTTTGGACAGAGATGAGGGGAGAAAGGTGAGACCGGGGAAGGCCAGTGAGAAGGAGGTTACAGTAATCGAGGCGAGAGATGACCAGAGCATGAACAAGAGTTTTGGCAGACGAGACAGAGAGAAAAGGGCGAATCTTAGCAATGTTATGGAGGGAGAAGCGACAGGATTTAGCAACAGAGTCAATGTAGGGTTTAAAAGAAAGGGCTGAGTCAAAGATGAAGCCTAGGCTACGGGCTTGGGGGACAGGCAGGATGGTGACTCCATCAATAGTTATTGACAGTGAGGAAGGAGAGGAAGGATGAGGGGGGAAGATAAGGAGTTCAGTTTTAGCCATGTTGAGTTTGAGTTGACGTTGAGACATCCAGGTAGAGATGTCAGAGAGACAGTTGATGAGACGAGCTTGAACAGAGGGAGAGAGAGAGGGAGTAGAGAGATAGAGTTGAGTGTCATCAGCATAGAGGTGGTATTGGAAGCCATGGGAGGCAATGAGTTTGCCTAAGGATGAGGTATAGATCGAGAAGAGGAGAGGGCCAAGAACAGAGCCTTGAGGAACACCAACTGAGAGGGGGAAGGAGGAGGAGTTGGAGAGAGACACATTAAAGGAGCAGTCAGAGAGGTAGGAGGAGAACCATTTATGGACAGAGCCACAAAAGCCAAGGGATTTGTGGTACACCTTCAAACACCTTGGGCCATAGGTCCCCCAGCCATTGGCTAGCAATGCCCCTGTTTCACCTGACCATGGATGAAATCTTAGGATGGAGAAGAAGGAGGAAAGGTCAGTGACCAGCTGTGGGAAGAAGACAGGCAGAGGGACAGAAAGTGTGAACATAAGCTGTTGGGAAAGGATGGAGGAAAGAATAAAAAGTCTGTTGTTTTTCCTCTTGGTAGAGCTAGACTAATTTTGGCATGATCAGATCTTATGCTGCTTTCGGGAGAATCTTCATTAACCTGTAACCAGTCTCTCTCATCCAGTCTGTATTTTTTCCCCTTGAAATCTGCACACATTCCCCCCCCCCCAATACCTTTATTACCAGCAGGCAAGAGTAAGCCAGGCTGAGACATAAATGGCTAAGAACCTAAAGCTCAAGTCTACGAGCGTTATAGCTCTAGGTCACCAAAGCTTAACGTCACAAGGGCTGTGGTTTGACTTTCCCTCCCACTGTTGCTCTACAAGCCAGAAACTGGAATGCTGGGTGTACAAAGCTTACAAGCCCTGGCCAGAATGTGAAGCTGAGGGATTATTATTATTCTTGCCAACAGAGTTGCCTTAATTTTGGAATAACCAACCTTGAGTCACTGGGAAAAGCCTGAGGGGAAAAAAGGTTTCTTCCATTTTCATTTTGTGTGTCTTGACCTCAGAAGTGCCTCTTCTCATTGCTGTGGATCTCCTACAATGGGGGATAGTCATCTTTTTCCTCCGAGGGGCCACTTTGAAAACTAGTACCGTCGAGGGCCGGTTGCATAGAAGTTGGGGACCGGAGTTCTGAATGGGCATACTCAGGATGAGGAGGGCCATGATTACAGACCTATGCTATAGATTTCTCCCCTATTCTTGTGTGCATGCCCTCATGGCTTCTTCCTTACTCTGAACTCAGTCTTTCTGTGCTTGGGGGCAAGAAATGGATCTGATTCAGGAACTGGAAAGGGACCAAATAAAAGCCAGCTGTGTGTTGCATTTGATCCCTGTGCCCGAGGTTCCTCACTCCTGTCCTAGAAAATAAAAAACACAGAAAGTGGCCTCTCTTACCTAATTCTTGGTATTTCAGGTAATTGGATGCCTATCAGGCACCTGACAGGCTATTCAAACTTTCTGGTATTGCCTGCGGGCAGCAAAATGCCACCGGTTTCATCTCTGCTGCTGAGACTTGAGTACGGTGAATTAAGATACATGCCCTAATAAGGCAGTGCAGTGCCCGAGGCTGGCTTTGGCCAAAAGCTCCACTCGAACCGCCCAAGAGCTGCATGCAGTTCCTGAGCCACAACTTGCCCAACCCTGTCATAGAGCCGCGATCTGGACCTTCCTCTTCTTTACCCCGTCCTAAGCATACCCCCTTAACAGCCTCACCCCCAACTTGAAGTAGCCAGAGAAGCATCAACTTATTGGAAGGGAAGGGGAAAGGGGTCCCATCTCTGCTTTACACTCTAGTTGGATAACACAGAGAAGAACCTTTACAGATGTTCATGGAAGTTGCACAGAAACACACACAGACTGTGTTTTCAGTCCTTGTTTTGTCACAATTGAAACCTTTTTACAGCCAGTGAGGGTGTGTGTAGATAAAGTTTGAAATGAGGTGGCAGGATTTGCATCCAGATGTAAATCTTCTAAAACACAAATATTAGATGTGTCGTAATGTGAAGGGGGCGGGGGAAATGGTGCTATTTTACTCTAGACACCTGCTACAGCTGGGGCTTGTCAGAGAATAAGCTTGACACTTGGAGAGCTTGGTCGGACCTGGGCTACCAAGTCAAAAGTCGAGACAATGATCATAACAGAAAACCCCACTCTGGTTTGATACTGTCCTATGATAATAGTGTGATCGACACAAGCATCCCTATAAATTATAATGTATTTATAATAATGTGTGCTGTGCAGAGCTGAAATGAGTAAAACCACAACTACAGGAATATGTCTCTCATTTCTGGTACCAGAATTGACTCCAAAATATTATTATTTTATTATTTTATTTATTAATTAACAAGCATTTATATAGCACCAGCAATGTACCTGGCACTTTACAAAGTTATTGTATAGACACGGTCCCTGCCTTAGGGCTTAAAGTCTGAGAGATTGGGGAGGGGGGGGAGACGAAGGAAGGGGAACAGAGGGCGAGACAAGGAGTGTAACATTCACGAGGATGTGAGGTCCCAGGTGAACGCACTTGGCTTAGTTACATCAAGAATGTTGGCTGGTTGGTCCGTGTGGTGAGGATGTGAGTACACAGAGCTTAGGTAACAGATTGTACTGGATGGAGGGTATCCGCAGGAGTTAGGTGAAGGGATCAAGAAGTCGGGGAGGGCAGAGCAGAAGAGGTGGGTCTTGAGGAGGGATCTGAAGGTACGAAGGGAGGGGGCGAGGCAGATGTGGGCAGGGAGGGAGTTCCAGGCGTGTGTGGTGTGTGGTGTTAGTTGTATAATTTACTAGGGCCACTAGGTGGCGCTAGGACTGTGGTTGGGGGGGAAGAGAATAAAGCAGTTTACTTTGTCGACGCACCCCCAAATAAGACCCAGACTACGGTTGGTTTTAAAACTGGCCACACTCTTTATTTCACACCATCATGTAAGGCCGGTGGGGTAATTGCACAAGCAATTCAGGTCCAGTATGCTAGCTAATTTATAACTTATTAACTCAAGTACTGACCTGGAGGTGCCATCCAGTTTCAATACCGTTAACAAAAAGGCTTCCCCCTTCGACAGCTCTCTGGCCGAACAGGGGAAAACAGGCCCAACTCTGGGCACGAGTCAGTGCCTGCAAGGTCAGCGGACAGCGCATGTCCTTACTAACCCCGCTAAGCCACACTTCCCAGGGTCATGACCGCAATGCATGCTGCGCCCGTATTACACTAAGTATCACCTGAAATCTCTTATGGAGATGACTCTTCCTATTCTATTAATTCCTGGTTAGCCTACCCTGGCATACTGGACCCCTGCAGAGTGCGACATTTATTCCACCCTCTGTTCACCCAAAACAGAACTCCAATTCAGTCTATTCCTCTTTTACTTTCTTTGAACCACAAATTACCCTATTTATTATTCAATATGATTACGCCAAATATCTTTGCCAATTGTAATTATTAGCTACGCGTCAAATTGATTAATTCCCCTCATATGCCAAATCAACCTATTTAACCTACTCTGCACTGTCAAGGAGGCGGAACAAGCAACCCTTTCAATGGAAGGCTACCCGCCAAAATTTCTCCTCGGTTCCCTAACGTCAACCAGTAATCATACCCCAGTGCTAGAGGGGAGGTGGGTGGGCGGGCTGAGTCTCAGGCTCTGCCCTGCAAACTGCTGCTTCTCTCGGAGCCCAAGTGGATCAGCCCCTCCTAAAAGGGGCGGAGCCCCTCACTTCCTACTCGCAGCTTCCATACGCCCACGCTCCTGGGGGTGTTCCTCTGGCAACCTTTCACCAGCAGGAGAGGGAATTCTAGCATGCCCCCCCTCCCCCTACAGTTGCCTCTTCCCAATGTCTCCTCTTCTTCAGGGGGTGCTACAAATGCCCCTTTGCCTCCATTTTATTTGCGAAGGGGGCTTTACCTCATCATGGAGTCCAGACTCTCTGTTAACTCCACATGGTGACAGAAGTGGGATTGACTGACTGTAGCCTCTGCAGTGTTCAGAAATCCTGACAAGGTCAGGTGGACACAGATGACAACATCAGGAACACTGGAAGCCTAACTACTGCAGCCACAGCCAGATTATCCCTGCTACAGCACCAAACAAAGGAGAGGCCTAGTCCAGAGAGAGAGACCAGCCTGCAGAGAACTAAGGGTGAGTCCTAACCAGCTTGAAGTACTGTGAACTACAGCCATGGCCACCCCACCCCCTGCCTGTTTACAAGTAGCACCCCCAACAGAATTTGACTTCCAGCACCCTGAAACCTGGCCAGCTTGGATAAGCAGATTCCAAAGGTTCTCCCAAACCTCGGGCCTAGATCAGCAGCCAGAGGAAAAGCAAATAAATACTCTACTGTATACAATGGGCCCAGCTGCAGAAGAGATCATCCTCTCTAGGAGCTCGCAGGAACCCAGATGAAACAGCTTAAGACAGTTGAAGAAGAGCTAGATAAACACTTCCTGCCTCGCTGCAATATAATTTTCAAACGGGCCCAATTCCACTCTCGCAAGCAACAGCAAGGGGAGTCTGCTTCAGACCATATTACAGCTTTGTATTCCCTTATCAAACACTGTGGATATGGCGAACTGAGCGAGGAACTAATCAGAGACAGGCTGGTAGTAGGGCTTCAAGACAGCCACCTGTCTGAGACACTGCAAAATGACCCTAATCTCACATTAGAGACAGCCAAGGCCAAGGTCCTCCAGAGCTCATACATAAAGGAACAACAGACTCTCCTCAGGAACAACTTTACAGACTCACAGTTGAAGCCATTGAGTGTGCAAAGGGGACACTCCAAGGGCAAGAAAGACACTACAAGCCCAGATGCCCACAGACAAACTCACAGACATCAACCTGGAGAGTAGGGGTGGGAAAACTGGATCTTCCGGTATCCGATAATGCCGGTACTGGGCGTACCGGCATTATTGGATTCAACCCGGTAATCCGGGCCATTTCCCGGATTTCCAGTACCGGATTTTTTTTACATTGCGGCCATTCAAATGAATGGCCACAATGTAAAAAAAAAAATAAAAAAATAAAAAAAAACCACAAAAAAAATGCGTTTCCCTCCCCCTCCCAGGCTGCACAGGTGGAAGGGGGGACAACCCCTGCCCAGCCTGGATTTAAACAAAAAAATTCCCCTGAGTGTCCCACTGCAGCTCCGGGTCGCCGCCGTCAACCCAGAGCCAGCCCACCAGCACCAGCGGCCGTCCCAGCAGCAGCCGGTAAGTATACTATATGATCCCTGGGGTGGGGGGGATTTAACACCCCCCACCCCAGGGATCACCCTACTTCCAAGTTCCCACCCAGGGATCTCATACCTTCATTGAGCTCCGGCGGTCCGGCAGCTTCAGGGCCGGCTGTGGCTGCCGGCTTCAGATGCTGGTAGGCCTTCCGGGGAAACCCGGAAGTTCCCCGGAAGGCCTACCAGTGTCTGAAGCCAGCAGCCACAGCTGGCCCTGAAGCCTCCGGAGCTCAATGAAGGTACGAGATCCCTGGGTGGGAACTTGGAAGTAGGGTGATCCCTGGGGTGGGTGTGGGTGTTAAACCCCCCCCAGGGATCATACAGTATACTTACCGGCTGCTGCTGGGATGGCCGCTGGTGCTGGTGGGCTGGCTCTGGGTTGCCGGCGGTGGCCCGGAGCTGCAGTGGGACACTCAGGGGAATTTTTTTGTTTAAATCCAGGCTGGGCAGGGGTTGTCCCCCCTTCCACCTGTGCAGCCTGGGAGGGGGAGGGAAACGCATTTTTTTTGTGGTTTTTTTTTATTTTTTTATTTTTTTTTTTACATTGTGGCCATTCATTTGAATGGCCGCAATGTAAAAAAAATCCGGTACTGGAAATCCGGGAAATGGCCCGGATTACCGGGTTGAATCCAATAATGCCGGTACGCCCAGTACCGGCATTATCGGATACCGGAAGATCCAGTTTTCCCACCCCTACTCTCCAGGTTGATGTCTGTGAGTTTGTCTGTGGGCATCTGGGCTTGTAGTGTCTTTCTTGCCCTTGGAGTGTCCCCTTTGCACACTCAATGGCTTCAACTGTGAGTCTGTAAAGTTGTTCCTGAGGAGAGTCTGTTGTTCCTTTATGTATGAGCTCTGGAGGACCTTGGCCTTGGCTGTCTCTAATGTGAGATTAGGGTCATTTTGCAGTGTCTCAGACAGGTGGCTGTCTTGAAGCCCTACTACCAGCCTGTCTCTGATTAGTTCCTCGCTCAGTTCGCCATATCCACAGTGTTTGATAAGGGAATACAAAGCTGTAATATGGTCTGAAGCAGACTCCCCTTGCTGTTGCTTGCGAGAGTGGAATTGGGCCCGTTTGAAAATTATATTGCAGCGAGGCAGGAAGTGTTTATCTAGCTCTTCTTCAACTGTCTTAAGCTGTTTCATCTGGGTTCCTGCGAGCTCCTAGAGAGGATGATCTCTTCTGCAGCTGGGCCCATTGTATACAGTAGAGTATTTATTTGCTTTTCCTCTGGCTGCTGATCTAGGCCCGAGGTTTGGGAGAACCTTTGGAATCTGC
>QEPC01007238.1:514432-558034 GCA_003113815.1 Sphenodon punctatus
GGGGGGGGGGGGGGGCAGTGAGAAGGAGGTTACAGTAGTTGAGGCGAGAGATGACCAGGGCACGTTAGCAATGTTATGGATGGAGAAGCAACAGGATTTGGCAACAGTGTCGATGTAGGGTTTAAAAGAAAGGGGTGAGTCAAAGATGAATCCTAAGCTATGGGCTTGGGGGATGGGAAGGATCGTGACCCCATCGATGAGGATCGACAGGGAAGAGGGAGAGGAAGGATGAGGGGGGAAGATAAGGAGTTCAGTTTTAGCCATGTTGAGTTTGAGCTGACGTTGAGACGTCCTGGTAGAGATGTCAGAGAGACAGCTGGTGAGGTGAGTTTGAATAGATGGAGAGAGAGAGAGAGAGAGAGGGAGTAGAGAGGTAGAGTTGAGTGTCATCAGAGTAGAGGTGATATTGGAAGCCATGGGAGGCAATGAATTTGCCTAGGGACAGGGTGTAGATAGAGAAGAGGAGAGGGCCAAGGACATCTTTGGGGAACACCAACCGAGAGTGGAAGGGAGGAGGAAGTGGAGTTGGCAAGAGACACATTGAAGGAGCGGTCAGAGAGGGAGGAGGAGATATTGGTTACTAATTGGTACCTGATTAAGACCTGATGTCCTGGAATGATTTTCAGGTCCTGTTATTTTTTGCTTTTCCATCACAGTTTTTCAGTTAGTAGCCCAAACATTGTAAACGGGCATGGCAGGGACAGAATCACCACCTAGGAATCCTGTAAGGTTTAGGATTAGGACCTAACACAGCACCTCACATTAGGAATTAGCTTCAAGTGTTCCTTTATTGACAGTGTCCCAGCACTACCAGAGTCCTCTGGGTCAGGTCCACTCCAGCTGTACCCCAATAGATTCTTCCCTATAGTCTGAACCATCTGTCTTAACTATATACACAGTTCCACTACTACTTAGAGGCTTTGCTGCGGGAGTGGGGAACAGCACTTGCTGGTTTTAGTCCAAACTCTCTCGGCTCGAGCGCTCCCTCTCCAGCTCCAGAGTCTGACTGGAGGGTGAACTCAGTCCAGCTCCTCACACAATCTCCCAATCAATCCCACCCCCTTGTTACCATTCCCCACTCAGGCTTTTCTAGGCTTTAGTTAAACCAGTCACACCCAAACCCAGGAGCGAGTCCTTCAGGCGTGGTCCACGCTCCCGTTCAAACACCTGAGCATCACGTAGCCCTCTCCACTCTGCTGGTGCTACTCTCTTAAAGGGCAGAGGTATTGCTGTCATCCTCCCCTGCCATAATGAAAATTAGTGCTTTTTCAGGTATCCAGATACCCGGTCAGTGATTGGACAGCCTATTAGATGCTCAACATGATACTTGAAAATGTGGATATTACCCTCCAATGCCAAAGTGTGCACTTGTTTTAGCTCTAGTTGCTGTGCATTGGTGTTTACAGGTCTTCAAAGACTTATTCCAAAATGTTTTCACCTAAGTTTTTAAAAAATAAAATAAAACATGAGAGGCAAGAAATTCTAATGTGCTTGCTGGAAGGAAGAACATTTCATTTGGGAACTGGATAAGATTTAGAAATTCTTTTTCTTTTAAAAAAATTAATAAATAAAAGTTAGCCTGCTTCTCAATTACTGTAGGAAATTAGCAATTAAGTGTGAGTTCCAGAACCTTCTGAGTGGCTGCATGTGAAATCCAACATTTGCAACGATTCGCATCCAGTATGTCAGGAAATAAATCATGGGGAAAAAAATATCATGAATAAAATAAAATCTACGGAACTGCAGAGAAATGATGGGGAAGGTATTTGCTGTGGATTTTCCTCTGGTTCCATCGTGTTTCTAGAGGATCTTTTCCAGGCTGCCTACAATTTGTTCATTCATTAAACCCTAGACCTGATAAAATGCCACATGTCCCATGATAACCTGCAAAAAATATGATCTGAGATTAATGTATTTGCATTAATTGAGCTAAATTAGGGGACCGGAATGCTCTTATACAATAGTGACATGGCTTTCCAGCTGCCACCATCATGTTCTTATGATATTGTGGGAGATGAGACTTCCATTTGTTATTGCGTCTTTTGCCTTGCCTTCAAGTCTTCTGGTGACCTTCGGTTAATGTGACATGGTTTGCACAAACGCAAGAATGTGCTTATCATCTGGAACATAATGGGAAATACCATTGTACCGTCATGTCTCTCTTAAAGATTGTTGGCTTTCCATTATAATCACTGCAATGGGGTGCCCTGGCATGGGTGAAAGAAGAGTTAAACCATAACCCAGGGAGGACAGCCAGGGACATAATTTTGGGCTAGAATTTGTGTGGAATGCTACATTCCCTTGACAAACATAAGCCTAGCTGTTATGAGCCTGGAACTGTGGGGGATGGGGGGGAAATTGTGGGGGACACATCTCTCGTATCCCCTACTATAATTAGGTCCAAGTGGACAACAGATGGCATGCCAATCAATGGCATGCCATGCCATACTACTAGCACTAAGTACAGGAGCCTGCCTGTGCAATGAGCGCCACAGCCCAGACTTGGGGGTGGGGTGGGTGGGAGGGAGAGTAAGAGGATAGAATCTGAATGCCCTGTTTTCTATCTGAGGTACAGCTGTCCAAGTTGGAAGTCCATAGGCTGATTAAAGAAGAGAGAGTGAGAGACTGAGATAACCAAATCTGTCCAAGATACCAAGATCCTGAGTAGAGTCAAAACAAGTACCTGTTTTGGTACCTTTGGGTAATACCCACTTTGGGGGGTACCATTTTGGGTATTCAAACGGTGTCCAAATAGCAATTGAGTACTTTAAAAACTTGTTACCAACATTTTGGTTACCAATTTTTTCGGTATCTGAAATTACTCGAATAATCAAAATAATACCCCCCCCAAATTTGCCCAAAACAGGACAAACCTGATATTTTGGTATAGCACTTTATAGGTATTTCAACATTTTGGTATTTTGGGTACCTAACTGAAAACCAATTTGGGTACCAAAAACCACCCACATTTTAATGTTCGATTCAAATACTGAAAATTCAACATGTTTTACAGGGACTCATTTCAGATCGAGTCTAATCCTGAGAGAACAATGGGGATAATAGAATAATGATTTTGAAGGAGTGAAAGGGCAGCAAAAACTATTATCAGGACTATTATTAGGACAAATGGGTTTGCTGTGTATATTTCTAAGCTATTCAACGTCTTTGGTGGGTGGAGTAGTGAAAAGGATAGTAGAAAATATTTTTTGGGATGGGGTTGCTCGCTACTATTGCTATTAGTCTTTTGAAAAGAAACAGATATGGACCTGTTCTCAGATGGACAAGTAAGGGTAATTTCAGACATTACAAGACCACGGTCAACCACAGTGAATCCTCTGTGGTGGCCATTTGTCCCGTAACGTCTATTGTGCATCCCGCCAGATGTTCACCACAGTGAACCTCCAGTGGGAATGACCACGCTTCTGGACTTCCGGAGGTCCAGAAGCGTGGTTAGCTGGACCACGATCTGGGATTGGCCAAAAGTAACATCTGTTAGGGTGGTTGATCCCAGATCGTGACTCAGACCACGATGCGGGATCGGGCACAGCAGCTGGATTGGCCGCTGCGCCCACCCATCTCCTGGAAGGTGGGCAGTCGGAGAATGCGGGGGGGGCTGTGCAACTGCACATCACGCCGCACAGCACCGCCCCCTCCCCGATCCTGATCCGTGATTGAGCGTGGCGGGCCTCTGGGCCCATCACGTCTAAAATTACCCTAAGTCACCTACAAATGATTAGACTAAGCATTCATAGTGTCCATTATTATGTTAGTGGCTAAACAGGGACTAGCGGTGAAGGAATATTCAAATATAATATTATATCAATTGGATTTGTTGCTCTGATCCACATCCGCTGGATTGGATAAGCCCACTCTGATATTAGATATGTTTGTCTCAGGCCAGTCTGATTCGGTATAGATCAGTCTGGTTCAGTTTGCGGGTAAAGATTCAGTCTGGTTTGGTAGGGATAGGTTGAGGCAATGGATCTAGTTTGGTTTGGGGAGAATTGGTCAGGATATCCATGTCAGTTAAGGGAATGGTTTAGTTTTCTAGGTTCAGTCTGGTTTGGTTTAGGAAGATTAGGTCTGTTTTGCGATGATCAGTTTGGGAAGACTAAATTCTGGTTGCTATGACTGGTCTGGTTCAGGACACACTAAAATGAATGACAAGGAATGGTTACTAAAAATAATAGAGACAACGAGAATGTCAGTTGGAAGTAATGGGACTTTGGGAATGCCAGTAGCCCTTACTGTAAACCAGTATGATGGCAGATGATTATCAGAAACAAAAGTTGGAATGATGGGTGCGAGGACATTCAGAGCAGCTGGAATGATGAGGGGTTGCGTGGAATGACAAGTGGAAGGATGATAGGACTGATTAAATGCCCCACAGAGTGCTTGCTGTGCAGAGGACGTGCAGCATGCGAGCATAGATGCAAAATCACATGCTCCCCCCAGCATGGGGCCTATGGTGCCTGAGCAAACTGTGCAGTTGCATGTGCATGCATGTGTGTGGCTGTGCATGTGGGCATGGGATCAGCCCCACTGTGAACAGCTGAAATGATAGGGAGCTGAATGCAATGACACATGAGGCCATCAGGAGTGGCTGAAAGGACAAGGAGTTGGGTGGAATGAAGGGAGCTAGGGTCCCAAACCCCTGTAATTCCAGCTACTCCCAGTGTCCTCCCACCCATTATTCCACCCAGCTACCCATCATTTTGGCCACTCCCGGTAGCCTTATAGCTATCACTCCAGCAGCCCCTAGGGATGTGCGAACGCGATTCGGATGTTCGGAGTTTGGGCCGAACTCAGCCTGTTTGGGCGACTGAAACGAATGTCCGAACGAACGTTCGAATGGCCGAACAGTTCGGAAAAGTTCGGATGAGTTCGGGGGTGGGAAAAACGTGACTTTGGGCAGGAAAAACGTGTCTGGAAGGGAGAGGCAGCTGAGGAGCAGACTTCCTGGCACCAGGGGTGGTTTCAGGGCCAAATGATACCAATACCAACATTTTTTTTCAATTTCAGGTATCAGTATCGATACAGCCATTTTCCATGTTAAAACGGCTATAGAGAGTTATCCAGTATTTGTACCACTATGGGTGGGATCAGAGTGCCTAGCAAACTATTTAAAGAACATACTGATAAATGCAAAAATTATATTATGCCATGTCCTAAAGACAGGCTCTCTTGGCCATTTTGCCCCTGTTTCTGGGAAGTAGGAGGTACTGCTATAGGGTACACGTTTCCCACAGGGAGGCTGAAAGGCAGTGTCTGCTCCAGTGGGACGTGTGGTATGCACTAGCTGTCCTGAAAAGTCAATATTTCCCTTCAGAATGGGAACACTTCCTCTCATCTCATTCCTATTTCCAATTATTGGCAGAGTGTTTGGGTTGCAGGGATTTTCTCTTGTTAGGTTTTCTTTTCTTTTTTTTCTTTTCTTTTTTTTTTTCTTTTTTTGTGATTTCAATTTCTATTAAGTTTTAAATTTATCCAAGATTAAAAACATTACACTATGTAAGAAAGGGAGACAAAGCAGTTTAGGAGATATATTTTACAGGAGTGATTTATGTTGGTGAGGATATGAAAGGTTTCTAGCCACACAGGTACCTTCCTCGGTCTAAGTACACAGACATTTTATAGACCATGGGGTTCCAATTGGGAATCCCAACCCAGAGTGTGGGGAAAGCACAAAAAGTTTCATTGAGACTTGAGCTGAAACAATGATTCACCATGAATACTATTTCCATTAGGGCCTGAAACAACAAATCGTGGCAAATGTTGTTTCCATCAGAAACAGACCATTTGCATGATGCAGAAACATACTTTTCCGCTGTTCTTCCAATTGTCCTTCTTTTTCATGAGGTGAACAGAGCTGCTCAGGGGCTGATCCCTCGGGGGCTGTGACTAAGTGCTGGAAATTGTTGTAAAACTGCCGTAAAAGACCTGAAAAGTGATGGAAATGATGTAAAATTCCAGAAAGTGACAAAACTGTCAGGAAATGAGGGGAAATCACAGGCACTGATATTGAAATGGTAGAAGTGTAGTATCACCAGAGACTGACAAAGTACCGATGAACACTCACAAGCACACCCAAAAAGTTGGTATTTCCCTACACTGACTCTCATTTCAGCTGTAATTTCCATCACAAACAAACCATTCACTGCTTTCCACGCTATGCAAAAACTTACCGCTTTTTCACTGCTTTTGTCAGTTCCCATTTGTAGTCCTTCATTGATTCCCTGTGCTACAATGCCTTTGCTCACCTTGGTTCATTTGGTACTTCTGCTTCTTTTGTTGCTACTTTGGCCTTTAGATGCTGTCCTTGTACCATTTATACCGTCTTTGAACCATAAGTGACATAACTTAGGCTGCATTCAGATGTGCGCTTAATTTGCACAGCAGCGGCGGCAGCATCATGCGATTTAAAGCAACGCACACTTCCGGGTTGGTGTGAATGCACCTAGTGCGCACAATTCAGAATAATGCGAACTGTTGGAGTGCGGTTTTAAAAGCTACTCGGTGCAGCTTTTAAAACCGCACTCCAACAGTTCGCATTACGCTGAATTGGTGCATTCACACCAACCCGGAAGTGCGCGTTGCTTTAAATCGCACAATGCCGCCACTGCTGCTGTGCGAATTAAGTGCACATCTGAATGCGCCCTTAGCTTAGAAGGCAGGCTTGCTAGCCAGGCCATAACACTTATATATAGTCTTCTTAGTAATATTTTGCAGATGAGGAATTGAGGCCCAGCGAGATTTAAATATGTCTGTGGCAGAGCTGGGAACGTGAGTCTAGATCTCCCGAGTTGAGAGCATTAACCACTGGGGCAGTCTTCCTTTGATAATATTGTAATAATCTGGAAATTAAAGAAGCAAACAAACAAGATTTAAAAATCCCTAGTCCTTCATTGATTCCCTTTGCTACAATGTGGATTCCCCTGAGCAGGACTCAGTTCCTATACAAATAAAACCCAGGCTGCCGCACTACTCCAGAGTAGTTCCATTAATTTCAATGGGACCCCTCGGGAATGTTAGCAGTCAAAATATTTTGTGCCAAACCAGAGGCTTTTTCAAGTTCTATGATTCTATTAAGATGCTAAGAACGCACAGAATCATACTACCAGATGCAGTGAATTTGTAGCAAGAGGTTCTGTAGGATGGAATAGCCAATTCTGTTTTACATCACTGCCTCTAAATCTCTGGATAATGTACTATGTGGTGGATATGAAAGGAACTTCTATTTGATGAAGTGCTGACATGCTTGGGAATGACCCACTCAGATCTAACTGAAACTTCATTCAGATTAGAGAAGTATTGAATCACCCAGTACAAAATTAGATACAAATAGATGAAAGGAGATCCAATGGCTTGTGGCCAGTGTGAGTAATTTAGTCTTTGCACTTTATTACCAGTGCAAAAATTTGACATAGCTACTTGCTACATGAGATAGAGGGCACGTACCTGTAGGAAGTTTTACGTTCCAAGTCTCCATTATTTTTTTTCACATTCCATAAAGTGACACATTAATCAACTGTGATGTGACACAAATTGGCATGATATGACTAGAAGATGCAGAGTGACAGTTTTTCATTACAGCTCTGCCAGGTTTCTACAAGGCTTGGTAAAACCAGCAAAAAACTGATTTTCTTCACTGGATTTGTGGGAAGACCAAAGCTTGGTATTTTCTTTCAAATGTTTCCCTTGGAGGAAGACTGTGCCTTGATGGCACAAAACTTGTCTTTGTCGGCGCATCCGGAATAAAGCAAGGACAACATATTGGGTTTGAAAGGCCGCAGTCTTTATTCAAATTGGAATTAGGCATGGTGGGGGTAATTGCCCTCAGGCAATTCAGGTCTAGTGCTAACTTCTATAAACGGGTACTTAACAACCCCAACAAAGGGGAGGGTTGGATGTACCCTCCATAACCCCCCTTTATTACCCAACTCAAACGTCTCCCCTCCGTCGTTGGCTAACGGCCAGCTCCAGAAGGGGACAAGGTCCTTCCGGACCCGAGCCAAGGATTTAAGTTACCGCCAGCTTGGGGACCGCTCATATCCCTTCCTGTCTTTGCCAGCAACTCACCTTGGGAGGTTAACCCTGTGGCTTGCCGCGCCCAGCCTATGCCCCAGGTGTTCCCCTCACATCTCTTAGGGAGATGCCTCATTTACTACATATTATTGCCAACTTACAACCGCACTGGACACCTGCAAGAATGCGACAATTGTAACATAACTACTACAACCCTCCTAAATCATGGCTACTTGTGATTGATCAGCCAAAACAATGACACACTATGAGGAAGGAGAAAAATGAGAAAAACTATTCTGCCCAATCACGTTTTCTTTTCAAAATTCCTTCCTGGCCCCTGCTAAGGCAACCGGTTACACCCATAGTATCTCTGGGAGGGCGGGGCGGGGGCTTGCAGCTCTCCAATGGCGCTCGTAATGGTGCCGAATGCTTCAGCGGGCGGGAAGGCATCGTGCAAGAGGCGGGGTCTCCCACTAGCACCTGATTGGCTGCCTGCCCGTTGCTGGGCAGATTACCTCCAGGCTGCCGAGGGATCCTCACCGCGGCCCGTCGTTCACGCTCCAGCGTTCCCCACAGCGGCGCTGCCTGAGCCACCTGGGTCAAAGGCTGCAGCCTTTCAACATCCTGAGCTCCATTCCTCCTAGGGAGCTCGCCAAAGGACCCTAATGGCTGCCTAGAAAGGCAGGCCAAGTGCCCTTCTAGTTGATCTAGAAACCACCTGAAACCCTGGTTCAAATTTTTATTTTATTTATTTATTTTCAAATAGTTCTATACTTCTATACAAGTTAATCTGTTTTTTTTTCCCCTGTGAATAATCTTCCTTGCTACCTCCATTGGTTCCGTTTGAGGCATAAATGTGCCTTTAAGATGTAGAAGATGATAGGCCTGGTGAGTAAGCAGAACTTAGGGATTGGGGGGAAGGTCATAATAACCCCTACGATGCTTTGCCCTCCCTCTCAGCCTGAATCACTGCTCCCTGCCCCCACTCCCTGCTGTTAGTTCTGTTTTTGTTTTGTGTAAAATGCTAGGTGGAAGGTGGAGAAAGGTTAGGTGGAAGACTGATAGAGTGGATTTGTGGGAAAGTGTGGGATGTATATGTCATTCCCCCTCCTCCCAGTGAGAATGAGGGGAGAATGAGGATGAGGAGAGGATTGGTGGTGGGTTGGAATGAAAAAAAGGGGGAAATTCAGTGGGGGAGGAGGAGAGATGGGAGAGTGATAGTGTGTGGGAAGGGATGGTGTGTGTGATATATAATTAATGTGTACTATATAATTAATATAATAGGGTTAAGTGCGTGTGTGTCTGTGTGTGTGTGTGTTATACAGTAAATGAATATAATAAATATTATATGCAGTTTTAACTTCTTGTAAACTGCCCTGAGCCATGTAGACTGGTAGGAATATCAATCCAAAATGTATGTAAGTAAGTATATATAACTGAAGGAAACAGGAGTGCTATGCTCACCTACCCTCTAAACCCTGGGCCGGGTCTCACAGTCTGTGCCGGGCAGAGGAAGGGCTCTGCTTCCCTCAGTACCATCCCCAGAAGGTCACAGATTTGAGATGAGAACCAGCAAAAAGAGATATACTTGTTGAATTTCCGATACTCGAGTAGTGTTCTGTTCAGGTACTAATCACTACCCAACTAGTGCTCAGTTCCTCAGAATATCGACTTCTGGTCCTGATTTCTTTGAGTTTCTGTCCTGATTTTTTGTTTTTCCATCTTGATTTACCAATCAGTAACCAGAAAACCAGTAAGCCAGTAACAGAAATTACCAGTTTTTCAGGTAGTCAGGTACCCAGTCGAGATAAATGCCTGGTTCCTGTGCATAGTGAGGCATAAGGTCAAGCACCTTCAGCACTTAAGAAAGGAAGTTATCATGCAAGACCTGCATGCCCTGAGGTGCATTTCTGCACAGAAAATGGCACTGCTCACTTTTCTGAGGGTTGGTTAAAAGCTGCAAGATGCTACGAATAATTGGGTGGTTATTATGCAACTGAAAATGCAGGTATTACCCATGGGTACTGAAAGGTACCAGTTTCAGCTCCAAGCAGACCTGAATATAGTGTCCAATGGGAGCTGGCCCTGTCAACACAGTAACATAATCACAGCCAGTCACAGTACTATGCTGTTTGTTGAATTCAAGTGTAATGTTAAATATTGGGGACTCTAGTCATTCCTGACATTCACTTACGGGGAAATTCAGTTGGAAAAAAAGGCAAATTAAGTGAAAAATATACAGATGTAGCATTTAATTATGGGGGAAGGTGGGTGCCGGGATATACCATATATACCATAGCAATGTTTAGCTGTAGCAATGTTGCAATACGTGGGGCGCTCAATTCCTGCTTCCCATACATAACCTCCCAAATGTTTGGCCTTATTATCATGCAAGGCCTGTGTGCTCTGGTGTGTGTTTCCACATAGAAAATGGCACAACTCACTTGTTTGAGGAAAGCTAAAGAGCTGCAGCAACTAAGCAGCTGTGAACATTCAGGTGGTTTGTCCTGCAATTGGAAATTTGATTTCAGCAAGAAAGTACGGGGGAGGGGGGGAGCTACTGTAGCTTTCTGTTCATCTACTTACTTGTAAGTGATGCTGCACAGAGACAATTTTAGGCCCGGGATGAGCTCTAAATATGAGTCATCATTTTCAATAGAAGCTTTCTATCTCCAATAGAAACCCCTACTCTCATCCCCAATAGAAGCCTGTAATGGACCATTAAGGAGAAAAAAACCTAGCTAGTCTTGAATTCCTGAGCTCTGGACAGGGGAGAGGAGGTGGGAAAGAGGTGCCAGAGTTCAAGCCTCTTCTGGAAGTCTTGCCTCTCGGCCTCAGAAGCATGGAGGATATTCAAAACAATTGCTAGACATATGCTGTTTACACCAGCCCTTCCCAACTCAGCAATTTTCTTATCCTACCCCTACTTTGCCAACCCTTGCTCAGGGCCAGATTAAGCTTGGTTGGGGCCAGGGCTGCACTGCTGCCACCAATCAGCGGTTTGGTATTATGTCCCATCTCCATTAGAGGAGAGACTGGGGCTAAGACCAATGTTTCTATATCTGTCTTTGAAAGGGGTATGGCAGAGATCTCATAAGAACATAAAGATATAAGAAGTGCCATAGTGAGTCAGACCAATGGCGTCTGATAGTGACCATTTTTGGTCACTTTAGAGAAGTACCCAACAGGTCATATTGGAATGGCCATTTCCTGCTTTTTACTGCTAGCTCCCAACATCAGAAATTACATCCCATAAAGGACCATTAATATCAGGGTTGGGTCCTGATATGAAACAATATGCTGTGCTTAAGTTCTTTCAAGTCCTGGCACAACTTAAACCCTGGCTCTGGGCAAAATACCTGCCACCTCCCCCATATCATGGCCAACCCTTCTGTAAAAGCCCTCATCATCTTGCCTTAGAAACCTATGAATTCATCCTCACCCCACAACACCACTGTGACACAGAGAAGCATTTAAATACTCGTTTCAGTGACAGATGAGGTAGAGATGGATTGAGTACTTGAGTTACTGTTCCATAGAAAATCTGAGGTAAATGTCTCCTGTGTCTAATCCAGAGGCTTGGCTTCTACAAGATCTGCTTTCCCATTTGTACTGGCTGGTTGATTTTGAGACAGGTGTGCACTCTCATCTGCAGTTTTGGCCACAGTCAACTTCCTCACTGTAAAGCCTGCAGGTGATGTGCATGAACAGCATGCATGTTCGAACAGAGCATGATTTAGTTAGTAACCTGATTGGACTAATGGGTAGTTCAAAGGGGCAATACTGAGAAGGTCATCCAGCCAGTCACCAACGTAAAATGAACATCTCGGGTAAAGCTGCTGCTCAGAAGTGTAAACTGTCAACTTCATGTTCAAGAACAATAAATACACATTTTCCTCGCAGTAATGAGTTTTTATACGACAGTGTGAAAACTCCAGGGACTCTTGTTATCAAGAGATAATCATATTCTGGCAATGGCACTTACCATGCCTGGTAAACATCCCAAGGATGTGATTATCTCCTGATAACTCTATAGCCTGTGATGCTTTGTTGTTTACTTACAGTGGGAAAAGCATTTGTAATCTCTGTGCCTGATATTATTCATTGTGATAATGATAAAGGAATAAAGTGACCGTTTGCTTGAGAGTCAGGCAATGTGATTAGACACCTAAAACATATTAAATTTGCTACTGAAAGCACCTCAGTGTATTTAAATGTAATCTCTTTTGTGGCCTTGTTTCAATAACCCTGTGTTCATAAAATCTTAACCAAACAAAGTTAATAGGGAATTTCAGAAACAAGCACAGATGTTATAATAGCCATGTGACCTTTCATCTAATTCAGACAGACTCTCTACTACTTCTGGAGAATTCTGGGCAGATTATTTTGGGAACAAGTTTAAATCCAGCTTGGAGCAAGATGAAGAGGAATGCCTTTATCAGGCAAACCAGGGGGTGATCCAAAATGTATTGATTACAGTTGACCAACTGGCTGGCTATATGTCCAATCTCAAAATGGGCAAGACCCCTGGTTCAGATTTTCTCCTTCGTGAGGTTTTCCGGACTTCTGGGGAATGGTGGATCCCTATTCTGAGGTGTCTTATTAATAACATTGTTAGGTGGAACCAATGGCCACCTGAGTGGATGCTGAATGTTATCATTCCCATTTTCAAAAAAGGTGATTGCCTTGACCTAGGTTCCTACTGCACAATAAGTCTAATTATTGTACATGTAAAGTTATATGGTCAGTATTTGCTGAATCATCTGCAAGCTTGTGTTGTTGAGAATAATATTATTGTGGAGGAGCAGTCTGGTTTCTGCCGAGGCTTACTCCACTATTGATCATTGTTTTACTCTTGCTTATTTGATTTCCAAGTACTTTACCAAAGGAAGTGGCTTTATGTGGCCTTCATTGATTTGAAGGGGCATTTGACACTGTAGAAGGGCAGTTGACAGGAGCAATGGAAGTGGAGAGGAGGGTCTGCCAGGGCTGCAGATTGGCACCTATTCTATTTCATGTTTTTTTGTCCGATTTGCGGGGTATATTGTTGGATGATTCTTTCCATGCCCTGAAGCTTCTTGTCCAACCAGTACCGTGCTTATTATATGCAGACAACACTGCTTTATTAGCTTTTTCGAAAGTTGGCTTGCAGAGCCTTTTTGATAAATTCTACTCTTACTGTGTTGTGAATAAACTCGAGGTTAATGCCCAGAAATTGAAGGTTATGTCATTTGGAGAGAAGAAATTGCATAAATGGATTGGGGGGTGGGGGAACCGTTGGAGACTGTGGTTAAATTTACTTATTTGTGTGTGATGTTTTTGAGCTCTCTGACCTGGGACAGCCACACAGTGAGATTAGTGACTAAGGGTGATTTCAAATGTGACAGGGTGCCCATTGGCCGTGCCACGGAATCACCTTTTGATTCCCCGCTAGAATCAAACCGGCCCATCAACAGACAAGTTGGCTGATCCCGGAGGGGAATCGGGGGAGGGGGCGGGGCTGCGCGGCACAATGTGTGGCCGTACAGCCACCCCCATGCTCCCCAGGCCACCCACCCTCAGGGAGATGGGCGGGCACAGCGGCCAATGGGGCTGCTGTGCCCAGTTCCATCCCGGGGTCTGGACCATGGCCCGGAATCGGCGGCAGTAACAGATGTTACCAGCCTCCAATTCCGGACCATGGTTCAATTAGTCACGCTTTCGGAGATGGTGCCCGGACCATCCTCGAAAGCATGGTTAATTTGCTCACCGCTGGTGGTCCACTGTGGTGAACATCTTGCAGTGAGCAAGCACACGTTATGCAACTGTCCGCCACCACAGGGGATTGTCTATGGTTGACCGTGATTGCGTAAGTCTGAAAACACCCAACATCTCGTCAGTCCTGTGCGGGGATTTTTACTTTTTACAAACATTTTGGGAAAAGGTCATGGAAAAAGGCATTAAAAGTGGGAAGCCGTAAAATGCCCTCCACATTACTTTATGGGACTGAGATTTGTGGATTGAATGAAGTTTACGGTAGGAAGGTTGAATGTGCCCAAAATATGTTTTTGAGACGTCTACATCAGAATACCTCCGGGGCTCATTTGAGGCTTGAAACAGGTTCCTCTAGTATGAACGTACTGGCAAGCTTCTGACAGATCAATTTTTGACTGAAAATCAGAGCTCAGTCCCTTAACAGGCATCCCAAGCAGTGCCTCCTAGAATATTGGAATTCTGTAAATCTCCATTTTAAATGAATGGAGGAAATTAAGAAGGCTCTGTTTGGGTCTGGTTTGGGGGACCACTGGATCTCAGTGGATAAATTGCCACTCCCTTGTGATAAAGCTACTATTGCTTTGTGGATAACTGGCATGGCTATTCAATCAGAATTTGCTATAAATAGACATGCAAAATGTTTGCCACTGTTTGGATTATTTAAAGCCAAGGTAGACCTTTTCCCTTATTTGTCACTAGTGCTGTGCCATCAGCACGGAAGATTGATTGCAAAGTTGTGATTTAATCAAATTAAATCTGCAGTTCTTGTAGGGAGATGGAATAAAATTGCCTACAATGAACGTCTCTGTACGTGCCCAATGGACGTAGTTGAGGACAGAGAGAACATTCTGTAGCATTGCCCCTTCTATATCAAGGAAAGGAATGCTTTTATTTTGCCTCTTTAGGTTCATATTTGTGGTTGGTCAGACCATTGGAAGACAATTTGGCTCTTGCAAAACAGCTCATTGTCTATTTTGGCTGCATTGGGCAACTTTTTGATTTCACTGGAGAAGGTTCGAAAAATGAAAGTGCTTGATGACAGCTGCCCAGGTCAATATGATTCCTTGTCGTATCTTCTACATTATGAGCAGATTATTTACACCTGTGAGGTCCACTGTGCTTTGCTGACCTTGGTGGGATTCCACCGCGCCCATCCTGGTTTTCGTTTGGTCTTTGAGTGGTATGTGCTTTTAAAAACAGGTGGGATAGATTGTAAGTGTGCCATTCAAGTGAACTAACTGTTCAGGCAGCAGTAGGTGGTTGGCTGTATTTTGATTCCCTGGCATTATTAGTTTGTTACCTGATTATTAGTTTGTATAATATTTTTGAGTACAGTGAAATATATTGATGTACAATACATGTTTGTAAACTTTGTATGTTTATATTTTGATTTGGCTTTTGGCCGTAAATAAATAAATAAATAAATAAAAAATACTACTTCTACAGGAAGGAATTTGAAAAGTTTGAGACTGGCCAGAATTGCACATATATTAATATGCAGCCTGATCCTAAACTTTGCACACTGAAAAAAAGGAGCTTGCTAGAACTGAAACAAGTACCCACAAAAATGGGTATATCAGTCAAATTTCTGGTACTCAAATTGACCCCAAAATGTTGAGTACCGATCGTTACCTGATTCAGGTATCCAGTGTTCCAAAATCTTGACTTCCAGTCCTGATTTTTCAGTTTTCCATCCTGATTTATTGATCAGTAACTGGAAAATAGAAAAATCAGTACTGGAAATTCCTGATTTTTCAGATATCTGGGTATCAGTAATAGCCCATTGACTACCCAATGTGGTACTTGAAAATGCAGTTATTACTTAGGGGTGGCAAATGAACTAATGTGCCATGTGTGTAACCAACACACAACCTGTGTGCAAACCCTGTGTAGAGAATGCTGTGTGCACACAGGCTGTGAGTTACCTGTGCACAGACCGCATGCAACCTGTGTACAAACTGCACACACAAATTTAGGATCACGCCATTGTGTCTTAACAAGGTGGGCAGGATGATCCATTGACTGTTTGGTGCTGATACTAGCTCTTAGCACCAACATAAGTTTAATTGGCTTTAATGGACATGTGCTAGCAGTAAGGAGTGACACCAGTACTAAAGAAATAGGGATTTCTTTGCTAAATTCAAAATTGCTAACATATGGAGTTACTGCTGAAATGAATAGGTGTTTCCATTTTTGTAAATATTATTAACATTTTCAGATAACCACCTGTGACAGGGCAGGGTCCCTGTAGGCTGCTGCCCCTCTAAGGGAGAGCTAGCACCAGCAGAGGGATTGGGCTAGCGGGACTGCAGGCGCTATCAGAAGCAGTGGACAACACTTAAGTGACAGCAACTGCGTGGGGGCATGGCAGAGTCAGCCCACAGTGAACTGAAAAGCCAGATATGGGATAATCATGCAAGAAGAGAGGAGATGAGCGAGAACTCTGCCTAAAGAGACAAGGCTCGGAGGGTGTTTCCCAAGCTAAGAAAACTGGGCTGTACAGGAGTGTGCCTAGCTACAGAGACTGTGAATAGAAGCCAGAGAGGGGTGCCTGGCTTGGGAAACTGTGTTGATCTAGAGACTGTCAGTCCTGAGAACGGAATATTGAGAGAGACTGAACTGCATAGAGAATTAATAAAGGACTAAAAGCTAGTTCCCGAAAAGTGTGAGAATGTGTTGCGGCCCAGATCCTGACAAGATTCACCCCAGGGAAGCACTTCCCTGCCACACCACCGAATGAAGTGTTCAAAATAAGTATTTACTACAGAAATTATATTCACATATCTGTTTATTTGCATACTTGGGAGGGTAGGGGGAGTATTTTTGACACACGTATTTCTGTCACTTCATTTGGTCTACATAATTTCATCACGATTTAGCACTATTGAGAGAGAGAATTAACCAACTAAAAGCTGATTTCAAGAGTGCTAAACAACAGTGCTGAGTCAAAGTGATTGAAATAACCCAAATGAAATACCAAAATGGATCTATTCCTTTCCACAAATGAAGCAAAAGAGTGGTTCATATCTGATCTGTCAGACCCAATTCAATGTGGACAAACTCAATGAATGCAGTATAAAGAAGTTCTTTCAGACATGAGATAAACATCACTTACAAGTGCTGATAGCTTGATGCGAAGATGCAGAATGCGTGCCCAGATGATGTCGGAAAAGGCGCCATGCACTTGATGGAGCTTGTCAGTCCACTGACAGGCACGCACTACCGGCCTGGTTTTTTCAGGTCAGTAAGGTCGGTGCACCAGCAATCTTAATCACGCGTCCAACGCCTTTTCAGACGTCATCTGGGCACGCGTTCTTCACCTTTGCCTCAAGCTGCCAGCACTTGTAAGTGCTGTTTACTGCACGTCTGAAAGAGCTCTTAGTGAAGAAGAATAAGTCTTTACAAAGTCTTTAAGAACTATAGAGGAGATTTATAATTGTGAGGGTTACCATACACTTGGTGAATGTGGCCTAGGATTGCAAATCATTATTAACCATTTTTAATGTCCGACTTTCCTATTGACATGCTTCTATGATGTTAGGCAAGCCATTCCAAAGCTCAATGCTTCAGTTTCCCCATCTGTTAGTGAGGTCATTGGGGATTATTAACAAGTATTGCATAAGTGATAATTGGGAGGAACCAGTTAGTGATTTGTAATAATGTTTGCACATGGAACTATCTACTGCATTTAAGACTGGGTAGTAATCACACAATTAGACAGGAGGTCTAATTGCATTTATGTTTTTTTATTTTTCTAAAATTTGTTTTTTGCAGTTTTGTTTTTTCTAAAATAGAGAGACTGTTTAATAATTAAGGCTCTGATAACTATACAGGGCTTTGTTGTTTTAATCACACATCCAGTGAGCTCTTATGGGTTTTCTAATGTGCAGTAGAGGGTGAACTGCACCATCATGAGTTCCTTAGGTTGTATGAGTTCCTTAGATTTCAGGTGGTAACTGAAATGACCCCTGGATTCCCCATTTACCATGGTGAAGATTAGGTACCATTTCTGTGTCTGTTCTCAGACTTGCCACTTTTCCTGAGGATTTGACCCAAAGGAGGCTCAGCCACATCAGAAGAGGGTGGGGCAAATGGAATATTGCACCCTTTCTAATGTGACCCCACCCCCCACCCCCATCATGGCATCTTGATGCTCAGCTGGAGGTGTGGCAACATCATAGAGGAGGAAGTAGAGCCTCTTGGTTCCATCCTCCTTCAATACGGCCCTATCTCTTGCCACCTCCTGAAGTCCCAATTTCTCCAGTTTATTGGTGCCTAAATAACTAGGAGAAATTGTGGCTTCATGTGGAGCTCAGGGCTGACAAGTTAAAACCTAGCAAATCCTGGAGGGATGGTAACTAGAGAGAGTCTTTAGACATAACCAACAATCTTCTTGTGGCTAAATCTAATCACCTCTGCTCCATTCTTGTCCTCCTTGACCTCTCTGCTGCTTTTGATACTGTTGACCAGTCACTCTTGCTAGACTCACTTCACTCCCTTGGCTTCCATGGCTGAATCCTTGACTGGTTCTCCTCCTACCTCTCTGACTGCTCCTTCAATGCGTCTCTTGCCAACTCCACCTCCTCCTCCCTTCCCCTCTTGCTTGGTGTTCTTCAAGGCTCTGTCCTTGGTCCTCTCCTCTTCTCTATCTACACCATGTCCCTCGGCAAACTCATTGCCTCCCATGGCTTCCAATATCACCTCTATGCTGATGACACTCAACTCTCTCTCTCTCTCTCCTCCCTCTCTCTCTCTCTCCATCTATTCAAGCTTGCCTCACCAGTTGTCTCTCTGACATCTCTACCAGGACGTCTCAACGTTAACTCAAAATCAACATGGCTAAAACTGAACTCCCTATCTTCCCCCCTCATTCTTCCTCTCCCTCTTCCCTATTGATCCTCATCAGTGGGGTTGCCATCCTTTCCGTCCCCCAAGCCTGCAGCTTAGACTTCATCTTTGACTCACCCCTTTCTTTTAAACCCTACATCGACTCTGTCGCTTCTCCCTTCATAACATTGCTAAGATTCGCCCTTTTCTCTCTGTCTCCTGTGCCAAAACCGTTGTTCATGCCCTGCTCATCTCTCACCTCGATTACTATGAGGGACCCGAGTTGACAGCGTTGCTGCAATTTGCAGTGATTTTTGCAGAATCAGCCAATCATCACAGTGACAGACTGAAACTGCAGTGATACTGCAGTGGGAGCTGTCTGCAGGATCTTTAAACTCTGGCTCAGGCATAAACTTGTCGCCTGGCCCCAAGCTAAAACTGCTGCTGCAGCTGTCATCTGTCCGGGAGGTGTGACCATGACCCGAGGGTAAATAGGCCCCTGGGAGATGAGTTGTGGGTGGGTGGGGTCTGAAGGCCCTATGTTTGATTGAGGGAGGTCTGGGGTTTTAAAATGAGGTGGGAATTCTGGGGTGCTGACATTCCAGAGAATTTGAGATGTGTTTGATTAGCAAAGTTGTGATTCTATGTCAAACCTGTTGCAAATTTGCTTCCCAGCATGCATGTTATGCAAATAAAGTTAATTATGCAAATATTAATGCTCGCAGTGAATATGCAGAATTTGGCTTCACTGGTTGCAAAATTTAAGATTTTTTGGTGCAGTGAACTCGGGTCCCTGATTACTTTAACTTCCTTCTCACTGGCCTCCTACACTCTCACCTTTGTCGGCGCATCCGAAATGAAACAAGGACAACCATGATGGGTTTAAAAGGCCACACTCTTTATTCAAATCGGAATTAGGCATGGTGGGGGTAATTGCCCACAGGCAATTCAGGTCCAGTGCAAACTTCTATAATTGGGTACGTAACCAACCCAACAAAGGTGAGGCTTGGATGTACCCTCCATAACCCCCCTTTAACTACCTAACACAAACGTCTCCCCTCTGGCATTGGCTAACGGTCGTCTCCAGAGGGGATGAAGTCCTTCTGGACCTGAACCAAGGATTTAAGTTACCGCCAGCTTGGGGACCGCACATATTCCTTCCCGCCTTTGCCAGTAACTCACCTTGGGAGGTTAACCCTGTTGCTGGCCGCACCCAGCCTATACCCCAGGTGTTCCCCCCACATCTCTTAGGGAGATTCCTCTTTTACTACTTATTCTTATCAACTTATTACAGCACTGGACCCCTGCAAGAGTGCGACAAAGTCCAACAATAACTACTACCTTCCCTCAATCCTAACTACCTGGGATTGATCAGCCACAATAATGAAACACTATGAGGAAGGCGAAAAATGAGAAAACTATTTGACCAATTATGTTTTCCCTAAAAATTCCTTCCTGGCCCCTACTAAGGCAACTGGTTAAAACCAGTAGTATCTCTGGGAGGGAGGGTTGGGGGCTTGTCACTTGCTGCTGCACTGAGAATGGTGCCGAGCGAGACTGCGGGCGGGAAGGCACCCTACAAGGGGGCGGGGCCTCCACACTCTCCCCTTATTGGCTGGCCCTGTTGCCAGGCAGACCATGCCTGTGCCACCGAGAGATTCTCGCCACGGCCTGGGCTGCATAGACTAGCACTCCCCTTTCAGCGGCGCTGCAAGCACCTTGGAGGGGAAAGAATGCAGCCTGCCTACCTCATCCCTTGCTCCATTTCCTAATGGAGCTCAACAAAATCCCCTGGTGGCCACCTAGGAAGGTGGGCCAAGGGGTCTTCTCACCTTATCTCTGTCCAAAACTCTGCTGCCAGGGTCATCCACATCGCCCATCACTTCAACCAAATGCAGCCCCTCCTCTCCTCTCTTCAATGGCTCCCCCTTCCTGAACGAATCCTGCACAAGCTCCTAGTCTTCACCTATAAAGCTCTTCACAGACTTGCTCCCCCCTACCTCTCTGCGCTAATTTCCCTCTGTACTCCAGTCCATGAACTCCGCTCCTCTTCTGTCCCCTCTCTCACTGTGGGGTTTTCAGGAGAAGGTAACGGGAACAGTTAAAGGGAAAAGGGCTCTACACATCACAGCTGCTCGAACCAGCACGGTTAGGCTAGAAAACAAACCCTCAGGATCATATATGGCGTTCAGGATAAATAATCCCCAGCCTGGATCATCATAGGGTATCAGGAATGAATGCCCACCGGTTGCTGTGGGGGTTGCCAAGCAGTCAGGGGCAGGGAAGGGGGAGGAGTGTACAAAGGGTGAGGAAGGAACAATAGTGCGACTGCCCAGGGGGGAGGAGAGGGACAGGGCATGCACACAAGTCCACAGGGCCCAGGAATGTGATATGCGCAGACAATAAGGCTTTAGCACATTTACCAGGTTGAAGAAGACACACACTACAGACTCACACCAAGCACTCGTGACAGTCCCACTCCACTCGCTCCACTCACTCCACTCACTCAATCCAAGCACAGCTGATCGCACAACAAGGGTCACATGGAACAGCGGGAGGGGCCAGTCTCATGGGGGTAACTCCGATCACCAGCAGTGCTATGCTGCTGGCGACCCTCCTTTGTACTCCTCTCGGAGGCATTGCTGCAGATGCGCTGAACATCGCGGCCCTCGAGGCGAGGCTAGGGGCATAGCTGCTATTTGCGGCGGTGGCAGGTCCGGGGATATGCCTCCTGGTGCAGCGTGAGGCTGGGGGAATGTGTCTGTCTCCGCTGCCGCGTCCTCAGCAACCCTCTCTTGCAATGTTCCGGGAGCATATGGGGCAAGTGGTCTCTCACTCCAGGAGGGCAAAGCCAGCGCAGCGAGGTGCCCCAATGAAGGTGTGGGCCGAGGGTTCTGTGTGGCGTGTGGTCCCTCCGGACTCCATATCGAGTCCTGACACTCGCCCTCCTAAACCTCCCCTGCTCCCCTAAGCACCTTCGTCCCTTCTCCCTAGCTGCCCCACACACCTGGAACTCCCTCCCTGCCTACATCCACCTCGCCCCCTCACTTCGTACCTTCAAATCCTTCCTCAAGACCCACCTCTTCTACTCTGCCTTTCCTGAGTCCTCGCTCCCCTCACCTAACTCCTGCTGATAACCTTCATCCAGTACAATCTGTTACCTGAGGTCTGTGTACTCATATCCTCACCACATGGACCAACCAGTCATAATTCTTGATGTAACCAAGCCAAGTGTGTGCACCTGAGACCTCGCATCTTCATGAATATTACACTCCTTGTCTCTCCCTCTGTTCCCCTTCTTTCATCTCCCCCCCTCCCCCCCGGGTCTCTCAGATTGTAAGCCCTAGGGCAGGGACCATGTCTATTCAATTACTTTGTAAGGCACCAGGTACATTGCTGTCACTATATAAATGCTTAATAATAATAATAATAATAAATAATTAATAAAAACAACAACAACAACAAAGATCGGGAGTCAAAACCTCTAAGCATGTGTTTGGCTGTTGTGTGAAAGCACCATAACAATCCCAACACCAATTTGGCCACCTGTTGAATACGCGATGTGAACACCATTGCATCACAAGGACAATTTGCGTGTTTTGGCTGAACACGTGGCCAATGTTGTGTCTAATGATATCGTGTGGCGTGTTAGCAGGTACAACATGGGGACGGGGAGTGAGGCAGCAGCACTTGAATTGAGGGGGTGAGCAAAAAAACCAATTTGCCCCAAGATGGACTCTGTCTCTAAGCAGCACCGCATGGTGAACACAGGGTCAAATCGGTGTCTGTCCATATCAAGGTCAAAACACATATTCTAACACCCATTGATGTTATGTCTAAAGACACCTAATGGTGAAATGAGCAGCAGACTATCTGCTTGCAGGTTTGTTTGTTCGATTTTAAGCAGGTTGTCGTCAACTCGAATGACATTCGTCAAAACTTTCAACAACTGATTTTTTGCAATTTTGGTTTGATTCAGTTCAGTTTGTGCCATTTGTTTATTTTGTTTAATTTATCCATCTCTGGTTTTCCATTTGTTTTCACCTTGAACAGTGAAAATGAGTGGTCAAAAAAGAATGAGTGGTAAAGGTGGACATGGCTGAACCGAATGAAATGAATGAACCAAGCAAACTGCAACAGAATTGCAAAAATGGGTAATCAATCGAAGATTGGACAGGGAGTGTGTTTGATTTGGATTCAGCGGGTTGGCTCATTTTAGTAGGCCCTCATTTCAGCTTTAATGGTAACCCTAGCTCAGTCTTGTGGCAGACTGTGTCTTATCACCGGAAACTTTTTAAAAATTGGAGATCCAGTGTCCATCCTTATTCTTCTCACCCAACCGGAAGTAGACACACGCTGGTTCTAACTCAAGACCTCAAATAACTGCATTCCACCAGCCTGACAAGGAAGTAGTTCACCTCATTATCTGCCCCCAAAGCAATAAAGCTAAGGTTTTGAGGCCTGGTGTCATGAAATATCATTAGCGTCAGGGTGGTAATGGAGATGGGGAGTATAATGCCAGAAATAGTGACCTATTTATGAACCAGGGCTTATGTCTGAGGGTGTAATAAAATCCCAAATCTCTCCTGATGCCTAGTGCATTTCATAAGTGTGAAATCAATAGGGTGCTATTACTAAACACCACCTACATTAAAGAATGTAATAGAGAATACTTCGTATAGACTCTTTAAAAGCACCCATATAGAATTTCCCTAGCAGGATATAATTACTTATTACGTTATATCTGTTTGTTTAAAGAACTCTTTATACAGGTTATCATTTTCTATTACATTTCTATAGCATTTTATTTTTCTTTCTTTTCTTTTCTTTTTTATTTCTAAGCTCTCACTCCCTTTTCTTTCAGGTGTCCTGCTGCTTCTGCTACCCTTTCATCAGTTGTCTTTTCTCTCCCACTAATTTAAAATATTTCCCAATCCAAGGCTTCAGATATTTCTTGATATTGACAATCCATTCCTGCCTTTGTTAAAGGGACATCGCCTGAGGGGAGGGGAAAGTTTGCTACTTGAAGCATATAACATGAACCCTTTGGGTATTTCTTAATGGATGTACTTAGGGTGGTTCCTGCTGCAAAGATGTGGAGAAATGATTCCTAGAGTATCATCTGTCACTGTGATCCTGTCAGCTAAGGCAGGACTCTATAGCTTGGTGGATACATGCAGTGGTGGGGATGTGTGTTATACTCTTTCGAGCACTAGCACTTCTGAAAAGCTGAAATGAGTCATGACTACCCTAAAAATGAGTAAATCTGTCAAATTCGAATGATCCAAAATGAACAAACAGTAATGGACATTGCTTGGCTGATTTTCAATTGCTTACCCATTTTCATATTTTTGTACCATTTGCTTTGACCATTTCCAGTGTTTACCACTTTTTTCTCACCACTCATTTTCATTGCTCCTTGTGAAAATGTACAGAAAATCAGAAACAAACAAATAGATGAACTAAACAAACCAAAATTGTGAAAAATCGGTTTCTCGAATGTTTTGACCAATCTCAATTGACTCAATTGAGTCAATTGAGATTGGTCAAATTGGCATATGGTAGTTCCTCCTCTCTTATAAGATGATGTTATTTAGAACAGAGAGATCAGGAAGGTGCCATTCAGTATACCTGGCTGAGTTCTATCAAGAAGTTGGTCAGACAAATAAAGATCCCCACAGAAGTGAATGGCCTCCCAGATCTCAGGATTACAAAGCAAGAGCTTAAATTGAGAGTGAAAGAATGGACTTATTTGAAGGATTTAGAGCTCCTTGCTGTATGTAAAATAGCGCCTCTGTACTCTAAAGTAAAGCTCTCTGTAAACTTGGAACCCTACTTAGATAAACTGCATGATGCTGGGTTAAGGAGATTGTATACTCTGCTCCGTTTCAACCTAATGGAAACAGAGGAAATGAAAGGCAGGAGAAATGCGGTCCCCAAGGCTGGAAGAGTATGTAGCGTTTGTCCAACCGAGGTTGAGACACTTGCTCATGTTATTTTTGAATGTCCATCCTTTGCGGTTCTGAGGGAAACTTGGGTGGAACCAATTATTCAAAATGCTAGTCTGGATGTTGCTAGGAAAATGGAATTATTACTTACCCTCACGGAGATTTCGCAGATTAAAGAAGTGACACTGTTTCTCCGAACAGCTGAGAATATTATGAGGGCAAGAACGCAACTGGACTCTCTTTTCTGATAGTGGAATCCTGATAGTTTGTTCCTCTCTGATATGCCACGATGTATTTCGAACTATGATACCCACCCCCCAAAAGTTGAACAACTACATGTATGCTTTATCCAGTTTGCGGATGATATTGTTTGGCTATCGCAGACAGTAGTGGGTTTGAGGAGGGCAATTGCACAATTTCATCAGTATTGCCAGGCCAATGGATTAATGATAAATGCAAGCAAATCAAAAATAATGACCCTGGGAAAGAAAAAGACCCCAGGTATATGGAAAACGGCGGCGGGTGACTTCGAGGTGGTCAAATCGTTTGAGTACCTTGGGGTCACCTTCTCCAATCGAGGGACCTGGGGTCTGCATATGCGGAGGCGAGCTATCAAGGCCAAAGTGGCCTCTCATACCTTATATAGGGCTGCTGCTATTTCCAAGGGGGTTCCTGTTTCAACCTTCTTAGCAGCATATTCGACTAAGGTCCCTTCTATGGCAACATTTGGGTTAGAAGTTGTTACTAATCCAGATTATGCTACACTTGAAAGTGTGCAAAATGGCTTTTTGAGGAACCTCCTAGGAGTTGGCCCAAGTGTTCCTGGAGAAATCTTAAGGGCGGAAACAGGGGTTATTTCTATCCAAGCCTATTCTAGGAAGATATTCCTGGGCTTTTGGCTAAGGGTGATGGGTCAGCAAGATTCATCACTATCACTCAAATGTCTTCGGGAGGAATTAAATCATGTAGGGGTGCGCCATTAACCGTGGATGAACATTCTGGGTCGGACAATTGGGCTCCTGGGGTTTTCCTTTGATTATTTTCAAGGGAGAAGTATTTCAAATATCAGGTCCCAAATCAATTTAAGAGTATGGGGCATTGCTAAGCAAGAGGATCTGGTGGGAGTGGCTTATTGGAAAGTAGCTCCATTATTGACACAATTCAAATCCGTTTTTGGGTTTGAGGTATATTTGGATGCCGTAGGGGACCGGAAGCTTCGGAAAACTTACACTCAGCTTCCGTTCCAACTGATTAAATCTGCCGTGGTTGAAGGCAGATATAATAACGTCCCCTACCAACTGAGATGTTGCCATTGTAGGTTAAATGAGATAGAGAATACTGTTCATTTTCTGTTGAGATGTCCATACTATGCCAAATTGCGTGCAGCTTGGCTTCTCCCTCTGTTAATTGATGGACCTACTGCTGAGCTAGAGAACTCTTATGCGTATCTGCTCAGGTTGGAAAGTAGGGAGGCAAAAATGGCATTGTCTATATACACCTGGCTAGCATTGAAAGAAAGAACTCGGATCTTGAATAAAATTACTGCGAGAGATAAATTGTGATTGACATATTGATTGTATTTGGTATTTGATGTATTGTTGGGGTTGTTTTTATAAAATTGTATAATTGATGTTTATAAATTGGCCATAGCGAAAGCTCGTGCCATAATAAAACTAACTTACTTACTTACTAGTGGAATTCATGTTAGTACGTGCTATGTTTTTTTTTCTACCATTAACTTGTATAAATGTTTTGTTTGTTTGTTTTTAAATTGATATAGCTGAAAGTGCTGATACAATAAAACAATTGACTCAACTATAGCCTGTTTGAAACTGGGGTAGGGGAGGAATGTCGGCAGTTACTCTGCTCACCTCTTTTCACATTTATTCTTTAGAGTACTTGCTGCATCTAGAAGCATGTGCATTGCCAGAAAAGCACTAGAGAGCCCACTTTTCATCCAATATTGAGAGCAGGTATAGCCCAGTGGATTTGTTCCTGGGTGAATGTGTTTCATATCTTGTCTTAGCCATGAAGTTGTGGGGTTGTCTTGGGCAAGTCACTATCTTTTGCTTCTCCATCTATAAAATTGGAATAATAATGGCTTCCCTGATGGGGTGGTTGTTGTAAACTAACTAAGTACTGTAAATCACTTTGAATGCTTAAACTGCTATTTAAATTATTAGTAATAATAGTTCGACCACATTGCGTTTCATCCTTCTCTTAAGCCTTAAGGCTTGATCGAGTCAGCACCAAAGGTGGGGGTCCTCTGGCCCATAGGCCAAATATGACCTGTTCCTCCTCATCCTCATCCTCATCATCTCCTCTCTGTGTCTCCTTTCTTATTGCTGGACCCAGTCCGTGGATTCAGTTCCTACTCTCAGTCACTGAAACAAGGATCTCAGGAGAAGGGAGTGGAGTTGAGGACATACGTTCAAGCATAGGGAATGGATCCATGGGATAGATCCATGGTTTGGATCTCCCACTTTGTTCCCCCATCCAGAGACCACCCCAAAAGTATCCCCTTCCAATTCCTGTGTGGCTCATGGAGTTTGTACTAAGTTTCATAGCAATCCAAGGAAGAGAAATAGTTTCCCCTTCCTGCTCTACATCGCCAAATATCATCTTGAATTGACATTGCCTGCCCATTTTCCTTCTCCCTTGATGTTGACTGTGTGCCTGCTTCTCTCTGGTATCGCTTAATCTATTAACTTGTCTGTCACTTGTCCACTTAACGTATCACATGTCTTCTCCATCTCTATTGATAGTTTTGTTGTGATTGTTATTGACAATGTTGCCATCCCACTAATTTGTCATTTGAAGTTGAAGAGTGATATTCAGCATTCTCTTTTCTCCATATCTTTGTAGGACTTATTTCATTTCACTCCAGAGAGACACTCCATCCAATTGAGTTGTCTTCATTTGAAGTCTATGGGAGTTTTGCCATGGTCATCAGAGGGACAAAGTTCAGGCCCCTGGTAGCTGACTAATGGTTGCAGAGTTAAACTCTTTTAACATGCTCCACCCCAGACTATTTTTCTAGTCTTGAATAATACCAAAGTATTTTAGGGATGAGGTTTTCTAAGTTAATTTTTATCCTGTCATTATAATAAAAAGCCTAATAAGTCCTTAACAAAAGTGGAGTGGCCGAGTTCTATTGTAATACTTGGGTAGCTAACAAATTACATTTGCAAATATCTGTGGGAAGCAAGAAGGCTAGGTGTCATTGGAAAGACTGATTAGTCAATTCTTTAGCTAATGTATGATGAACAATGTGGATTCATTAATTTTAATATAAACTGGAGGTATAAGCATTACTATGTTTCCTTGATATTCTTTCACTGCTGGTAATCTGTTTTATGTTGCATACAGTATGTTCTCAGAAGACAATATTTCTAACCTGATTATAATCACTTCTGCAGCCACTTCTATTTAAATCGGGATTTTTAGCCAGTTTGTGCCAAAGTTTCCTCTCGGTTATACTGATATAACTCTAGAGTAATATCACTGAAACCTGACTTACATTTGTGTAAATGACAGCAGAATTTATCCTTGTGTTCTTATCACTCTTTTTGCCAGGTACTGTAACATCAGTAGAATTTATTTATTTATTTATTTATTTAACCATTTTTAACCCTGCCCCCTCCTGCTTACAGAGCAGCTCGGGGCAGCTTACAAGGTATATAAATAAAAACATAACATAATAAAAATAACACATACATAAAATATCATTAAAAACATGGAAATGGTAAAAATAAATTAAAAGGGCAGAACCCCCCTACCCCAACCCACCCCAACCCACCTGTCTCCCTCTGCAAAGGCCCGATGGAACATCCAGGTCTTACACTGTCTTTGGAAAGAGGAGAGGTCCAGGGCCAGGTGGGCCTCCATCAGGAGGGGGTTCCAAAACCTGGGAGCGGCCACTGAGAATGCCCTCCCCATCCTCACCACCCAGACAACCTGGGGGACTTCGAGTCGAGCATCCCCAGCTGACCGCACGGGTTGCAATGCAATCCGGGGCCTGAGGCGGTCCCACAGGTAAGCCGGGCCCAGGCCATTTGGGCTTTAAAGGTTAATTATCAGCACCTTGAATTGGGACCAGAAGATAATAGGTAGCCAGTGCAGAGAACGGAGCACCAATGTAATGTGCTTGCAGAGACCCGCCCCCGTTAAGAGATGGGACACCGCATTCTACACCAGCTGCAACCTCCAGACCATCCCCAAGGGCAGCCTCATGTAGAGTGCGTTACAGTAGTCTAGTCTAGAGGTAATAAAGGCATGGATGATGGTGGCCAGATCCAAGTCTGAAACATATAGTCACAGCTGTCATACCAGATGTAGCTGACGAAACGCTCCCCTCAGTCGAGGAACACCCCCCAGACTATGGGCCTGTGTGGACAAAGGGGGGGCAGACCCCATCAAAGATGGGAGCCACCACCCTTCCAGCCCTACCCACGAAATCATCTCCATCTTGTCGGGATTCAACTTCAGACAGCTCGCCCTTGTCCAGTCCCCCACAGCTGCCAAGCACCAGGTAAGCACCGAGACCGCCGAGTCTGGGTCTGCAGAAAAAGAGAGGTAGAGTTGTGTGTCATCGGCGTACTGATGACAACACACGCTGAACCCTCTCACGACCTCACCCAAAGGCTGCATATGCACATTGAGCAGGAGAGGGGACAGAATAGAACAAAATAGAAGTATCTCGGTATTTTCCATATGTGTGAAAACGGATTGGCTATACAAATTTAATAGCTTTGCTAAATGTAATTGTGCCTAAAATTATTGGCCAAATTCTAACCTTCCCTTTTTAGGGAAGGTTAGAGATGGCCGCTCCCAGGTTGTGCAACTCCTTCCCAATGGAGGCCCGCCTGGTCCCGGACCTCCCCTCTTTCTAAACACAGTGTAAGACATGGCTGTTCCGTCGGGCCTTTGCCGAGGGAGACATGTAGGCTGGGTGGGGTAGGGGGGTTCTGCCCTTTTAGTTTATCTTTACCATTTTAATGTTTTTAATGATATTTTATGTGTGTGTTATTTTTATTATGTTTTTTTTTAATTTATATACCTTTTTAGGGAAGGTTATTGAACAGGTATGGCTCAGCAGCTTCAGGGGCCTCTTGACTGTGTCAGTTTTCTGGAGACCTTGCAGTCTGGTTCCTGGCTGGGAGAACTCAGCGAGTGGTGCTCAGGGATTGTTTTTCATCGCCCCAGGACCTCTCATGTGGAGTCCCAGAAGGTTCCACTCTGTCCCCTCTCCTCTTCAACATGATGACACCCATCTCTACCTTTCCTTTTCATCCGACCCAGACCCAGCAGTCTCAGTGCTTACCCGATGTCTGGCGGCTGTGGAGGACTGGATGAGGGCGAGCCGACTGAGGCTAAATCCTGACAAGACGGAGGTGATGTTAGTGAGGAAAGTGGTCAGATTGGCATCTCCCGTCATTGATGCGGTATTTCCACTTCTGGTTTCTCAGGTCTGTAGCCTGAAAGTACTCCTCGATTCCCAGCTCCTCCTGGATGTCCAGGTGGAGGCTGTGACGAGTGTGTTTCGCCAGCTACATCTGGTGCAGCGGCTTTGGCTGTACATCTTGGTCACCAACCTTACAACTATCATCCATGCTTTCATCACCTCAAGACTGGACTATTGTAATGCGCTCTACATAGGGCTACCCATGGTGACGGTTTGGAGACTGCAGCTGGAGCAGAATGTGGCAGCCCATGGGAGATGGGTTGCCAGGAGCACATTACACCAGTGATCTGTTCTCTGCACTGGCTGCCTATAGCCTTCCAGGCCTGATTCAAGGTGTTGGTGCTTACCTATAGAGCCCTATATGGCCTGGGCCCCTCCTACCTGTGGGACCACCTTGTTCCCAGGGCTCTAGATTGACTCTTCATCCCTGATTGCTAGCGTTCGCTTTCTAAAACCCTCCTGCAAATCAGGCACCGGTTTACTCACCCTAAATGCCCCAAAGCCGGCCACCTTGAATGCTGTCCCAAAAAGCAATATCTCCATCACATCATAACAAACTCACTTCAGAACACCCAAAACATTGGCTAGTATGTGCAGAGTAGTTGCGACCCTGGTATCTTCCTGCCTTCCTTGCTCACAGCCCGCTCTCCACCTTACGGTGGAGGAAATAAAATGTGATCTGGGGCCATCTGACTTACCAATCTGATCATATAAGCAAGGGCAGCTAGTTTTCTGCTCATGGTTTCTGGTGCCAAGCCCTTACACTGGAGTCTGGGCCTGAACTGTAGCATCTGGGTCTCTGTAATGGGTAAACCCAGAGCCCAGCTGCACTGAGCTCTTAAACTCCTGGAATTCCTGGAAGGCATGCTCATAAGTTGCCTTTGTCTGACGCAATAGGGAACCTTGGACCATCTGAAACAACACTGAAATCCAAGACTCTACAGGTCTGGTGGTAGAACCTCCAGTGTCTCGCTGTCTCCAGGTACAAGGAGGCAGAAATGCGCCATCTGAAAGTGAGAAAAAGAACCAGCTATGCCATTGGTAATACCAGGTACATGCCTGGACATGAAAAGGATGTTGTTTCTTAAGCATGCAGGAAAAAAAACACCGACTAGCCACATTACCCGTGGAGACTTGAATAACAAAGGGTTAATCATGTGCACAATGGCCATGTTGTCACATCAGACCTCTGGTTCATGAAGGTCTCCACACATAGTTGCACAGCCAATACTATTTGGGGGAGGGAGGGGAATCCAGGAATGTCAAATGTTTGAATTGATCGATTGTGTTTATTTGGAGGAGATGCAAACCAATAGGAGCAGAGACATCTGCATAACCATCCACAAAGGGAGGGTGCTGCTCCAGAGGGTTTGCATACTGGCAGTCATGACTGCCTGCTCCACCTCTCCACACCTGTAGACTTGCCATCGCACCTGTCAGCTCAAGCCACCCTTACCCGGTGGCAAGGTGCAGGAAGCTGGTGGAAGGAATGGCCCTCATCTCCCTGGTTAAGCTGGGGTACCTAGGGCCCATTCCAACATAATATTTGGGGCATCAGGTTACCCTAATAGGGGGTGATGCCTACTCGCTGCACATCCCCCAGCTACCTTGCCAATCCTGTGTCTACAACCACATTCCCCTTCCTACTCCCCCATTGGTAGTTCTGTCCTTTAAAACTCCTGCCGTTCTGTGTTGGTTAGAAGGCCTTGGGAAGCTCTGTCCACAAAGCCCTCAAAGTTCTGTTCCAAGGACCACATCTGCCTCACCATTGCAGCCGCTCTGACCCCATCGAGTTCTTTGTCCCCCTCCCTTGAGCATGTGGATTGGGAGCACCATAGCTAAAATGGGAGGAAGGCATGCTTTACTTCTCCCCATGCCTGGGGGTGGGGGGTGCATCTCAACAGGCCCCTCGTCAATCCTCCTGGGGGCCAGGGAGGGATGGGCAGGTAGGCTTGGAGCTGGGGAGGGAGATAGATACCCTGCTCTGCCTCCAGATGGAGAATCCTGTGCTCCTATCCCCCCATTCTGTTCTGGAGGGACAGGAGGACTGTCTCTTTATTGTCCACAGGAGGGGCAGATGGTGAGGGGGGGGATTAGAGTCCTGCCATGCCCTGCCCACGTGGTCCTGGCCTGGCTGGGGCCTTCTTTCTGAGTGCCTTCCTGGGCATTACTTGCCCTCAGTCCAGCCCCCTAATGCCACCAAATGAGTGGGGCTCAACATGGGGTGAGGGAGTAAGTGGACGAGGTACCTCACCTAGGGGCTGCCCTTCCCTGCTGAGGTTCCCTTTGGCTGCCTAAGCTGGGCAAAGGGGTGTGCATTTTGTTTTCATAATCATAATTACAAAAACAAAATTTGACATTTTGTTATTGTAATTAGAATTATGGAAATAAAGTTAATAATTCTGAAATAATAATAAAAAAACAGAATTTGAAATTATTTTGTTATTTTCTGACTGTTGGACACATATCATATGCGTTACCTTTTTAGTTTTGCATTTGATTTTAATAAAATTTGGAAAAACAAGACAATACTGCTGCCAAATTTCTGAAGGACTGAATGTAGTGTCCACATTTTATAAACATTATGATTTTTAATGCATTGATGGCTGTAACATCTTTTCTGCCAATCAAATTTGTATTCAATTTGCATATGTTATACCCCTAAAATGAAGAATAATCTGTGCCAACTTTCAAAAATATTAGATAACAAGTCAGGATTGTATAAACAATTTATATTTTGTGGTTTGTGCAAACATTTCCATCTGTAGAAACTTTGTTGTCCATCTAATATGGATGAAATTTGGACTCGGTGCACTTCACATGAAAGAGATCATCCCTACCAAATTTATGAAAGATTGGATGAAGGGACCCAATTTTAAAAGCAATTGAAGGTTTGTGATTTTAACAGAAGTTGTGCAAATACAAGTCCTGGACACTTTGGGACAAAAACAAAAATTTCAGGACATAAGAGGGACTTCAGGCAGCAATGCAGATGGAAGGGGGAAGCATCCCAGCAATAAATAGACATGATTGACACATCTAGGCTGGCCAACTGGCATCACAAACACACCCTGCAGCAATTACAAAATGACAAATTCCAAAATGAAATAATAATGAAATAATAACAAAATAACAGGTTCAGTAATGGGTCCCTGGTGCACACCGCTAGCAAAAACCTGATGGTTCACATACTCTAACCACAGGGGTTGCAGGGTGGAGTGCCTCCCTTCTCTAACCCCGTTCTCCATCCCCCACTTGGGTCAGGGGGAGTAGGGTCAGTGGGTGGGCGGGGTGCCTTGACTTGAGCCTTCCCTCTCCTGGTAAGCAACCCTCCATTTTGCTTCCCCATGTTGCTTGGAGTGGTTGCTCAAATGCCGTCCAGCTGCACTTCTCTTCACAGTGTGGTGGGTGGGTGGAAATCAATCAGTCAATCAGCTGATCGACATGAGCAGATGCACACACAATTACCGCTGGCTGCTCTGGCTGCCCCGCCTACCTTCTCACACCGGTCTGCCACTTCTCCGCCTCTCAGGTACCTCTGAGGGCAGGAGTAGCTGCTCGTGTCTCCATCCCAGCTTCCTGCCGAAGAACAATACAGAGGGCTGGGAAGACATAAAATAGCACCTGGGAAACCTTACATTGCAATGCTTCCCTTTGCACCAGAACAAGTGATTGACTGGCAACCTGAGCTGTATTACTCCCCCCACCCATGCGGCCACAGAAAGTGCCTTGCTTCCCTCCTCCACAAAGGGAGTAGGGGCAAATTGCCCCTTTCTTCAATGGGAAAAGGGGGGGGGGGATGTGGGTCATTGCACAGAGGCTAATAACTATGTAAAACCAATTACCAAAGGCACACCAGAAGCATTAGCCACAAAGGTATTCAAAAAAGAATTTGATACAAAAAAGAAATTCAGCATACAAAGAAATTGTAGTGTGCAAACACTTGCAACATACGTAGATGAGCCTCCAGGGACCACCAGACCTTTTTACAATCCATTACATACCATTCTTTTGACCTGGGAGATATCTGGTTCAAAACATTGGGCATTTTTACACACACCTTAAAGTGATGGTCTTTCAATCTTCTGGGTTTACAAGACCACAAGTAAGTTCCTGGATGCATTCTTCTCACACACACTGCCCTGAGGCAGTTCCTGGATGCATTCTTCACATACACACTGCCCTGAGGCAGCCTAAAGTAGCTGCAGCTGTAGACGTGAGGGGCTGCCATGGAAACCAAGTGAACACAGCTGCCTGGAGCAAAGCAGTTTACCAGGAGAACCTTTTACACGCACAAGTTCTGGGAGACACCCAGGCTGCTTTCACACATGACAAAAATAGGGTATTATAATTGCTTGAGATAATACCGGGTATTATAATTGCTGTAGTTTTGTAATGTGTGAATGCACTATTCCCCTTTTATGCTGTGAGATCTTGGGTCATTGGGTGCTTTTACACGAGTGGGTTGCCGTGGTGCGACCCGTTCGCGTGATAGTTCAAAATCCCGCAATGTGGGATTAGACGAGGCGCAAGTCCGGGATCATGTGCTTTGAAGGGGGTTGCACATTGTTTGCAGACCACGGATTAAATACCTCAATTGTGAGGTATTTAATTCACGGTCTGCAAACAATGCGTGACCACCTTCAAAGTGCATGGTTACGGACTTCCATCTTGTCTAATCCCGCCTTGCAGGATTTAGAAATATCGCGCAAGCGGGTCGCGCCATGGCGACCCGCTCATGTAAAAGTGCCCATTGTAAGAGCTACCAAATGTGGCTTTTACAACAACCCGAGATCTCGCAGCATAAAAGGGGAATAGTATATTCATGCATTACAAAAAATTGCGGAATTATAATACCCGGTATTATCTCCATTTATTATAATAGCCCATTTTGTAAGGTGTGAAAGCAGCCCCAGATGTAACAGGATCCAGATTTGTAAAACCATAATCAAGGACTTCTTAAATTCCATTCCATTTTAAATGTATATCCCGCAACTCTCCTGCCACAGCAGCTCGAGGCAGCTTACAACACAGAAAAATACAAAGAAAGAATAGGTCCACAAGGCCCAACAATCCATAATAAACAGACCCCATCATAAATTACACATAAATAAAATTACACTATACATAGTGCATATAAAATTTCATTCCACCTCTCTACCCCACCCTGCTTCCACCAGGAGGGGCCCTTCCACCCCCCATCCTCCTGCTCTCACCAGAAGGAGGGGCTCCTTCACAATCCTCACAATAATTAACAATATCTAAATCAGTAAACAAATTAGAAACTTCAAATAAAATCCCCTTACAATACAACCCACAACATATAACAAGAAAAATAATATCCCACCCCACAATTCTACAGTTACAATTCAAAATCAAAATTACTACCTCCAAAATCAAAATCTACTCTCCCCCGGGGGTACATACATCAAGTCTGCTTCCCACCATACATCTATGATTTTAGCCTTCCTTCCTGACCCCAGCCGTCAGTCCCAACCGAAGGGCACAGCCGAAGGACACAGCATGCCTTAAATGAGCTGTCTTGAAGGTCCGGCAAGTAGAAGGCCCCAATAGGTCTATTCCCCCAGGAGCCGCTGGCAGCATGGTGTCTGATGCAATGTCTGTCCAGCAGAAGGGTCCCCAGGCACCCTGGCCCAGAAAACGGCCCCAGCGAATGGCCAACACCTATTGGGTGTTGCCCAAGGGTTGGCACCCCCAGAGCCCCACCCTGGGAGTTCTTACCTGGAAGAGCAAGCAGAAGTTCAAAGAGCCAGATGTTTAAGATCTGGGTGAATGATTTAGACACACAGAAAGTTCAGGAAGTAACAGCAACAATGCAGGAAAAATGTGTGTGTAAAAACACCCATTGTATTGGTCCAAAATCAAAATGTCTCCTAAGCAGATTTGGTTTTAGATGCCGTGTTTAGGGGTGGATCTGTTTTATTTTATAATGGAAAATGTACTACTTTTTTTGAATGCCAATAGTTAAATTAGTAGCAAAAAGTCAAGGATTTTCATCACATTGAAAAATGTCCATGTGTGTAACATGAAACCTATTGTTCATCTTATTATTGATATTAATCTATCAATGAATTAATGCCTGGCAAGGAATATTTGTGATCTAACGTTGATTCCTGATGCCCTACAGGGCTTACAATCTAGAAGAGAGAAAGGAGGGGAGATAGGGGGCAGGGGTGGGGGGGAGTAGGGAGAGACATGGGGTAATTTCAGACATGATGGGCCGCCAGGACCACCACACTGAATCGTGCTGCGGGATGTTTCAGATCCCGGTCAGGAATCAGTCCAGCCATCCTTTAGACGTGCTGGCCTGATTCCACCTGGGGATCGGGGAGGGGGCAGTGCTCCACAACATGACGTGCAGCTGCACAGCCCCACCCCCCGCGCTCCCCCGGCCACCCGCCCTCCGGGAGACAGGCAGGTGCAGCGGCCAATCCAGATGCTGTGCCCAATCCTGGACTGTGGCTGGGGCCACGATCCAGCCAGGCTGCAGTAACGGATGTTACCTGCAGCCCGTCCTGGACTGTGACCAATTAAACCATGCTTGGGGCTCAGTCCCACCATACTTTCGGACCTTTGGGTGGCCAGAGGTCTGAAAGCGTGGTCAATGAGAGCCACTCTGAGCTGTTTGCAGGAGGGGAGGGATATAAATATATTAAATAAATGAATAAATAAATAAATAATCACTGAAGTGAACATCTGGCGGAAATCCCTTTAGACGTTGCAGTATGAACGGCCACCACAGGGGATTCACTGTGGGTGACCGTGGTATTGTAAGTCTGAAATTACCCAGGGGGTATTTTCAGACGTGATGGGGCCGATTGGCCCCGGCACAGAAACAACCCTTTGATTCCCCGCCGGGGCCACCGCGTCATGGGCTAACGTCATGGGTGGCCGATCCCGGCGGGGAATCCGGGAAGGGGGTGGGGCTGCATTGCGCAATGTGCGGCTGCACAGCCCCACCCCCCCATGCTGCCCCGGCCGTCTGTCCTCCAGGAAACGGGTGGGCGCCATGGCCAATGCGGCTGCAGTGCCCGACCACCCCCCCAGCATTGACCGTGGCCCAGAATCCCGGCACGGAATCCGGGAAGGGGGTGGGGCTGTGTGGCGCAACGTGCAGCCTCACAGCCCCGCCCCCCCATGCTGCCCTGGCCGGCCGCCCTCCAGGAGACGGGCGGGCGCCATGGCCAATGTGGCCACAGTGCCCGATCACCACCCCCAGCATTGACCATGGCCCAGAATCCCGCCGCGGATTCCAGGCCATGGTCAGGGGACAGACGTTACTGTCCCCTTCATCACGGTGGGGAATCTCATTCACCACGCGATCGGGGATGGTCCAGCCAGGATCTCCGATCGTGTGGTGAATCTGATTCCCCGCCGCGATTGACTGTGGTAAACACCTGGTGGGGGGGACTTCCGGTTCCCCAACAGACATTACAAGGCCATTCCCCACCATAAGGTATTGACTGTGGTTGAGCGTAGTCTCATAACGTCTGAAAATACCCAGGGATACATTCATTAAGTTGTGAATAGGACCGGTTTTAGAGTTTGCGGGGTCTGAGGAGAAGATAAAATGTGGGGCCTCTAGTGGCGCTGCCCTCTTCCCCCATGCCCCTACCCTCTCAGGGTCACCCTCTGCAGATCCCTAGAGGTTATTGTATATGGGGTTCTTCTGGAAGAGTGTCTTGACTCTGAACCCTGCCCTGATGAAAATGGGGGTAACTTCAGGGTCTCTGGAAGTAGAGAAAATAGCAGAGGGTTGGGGTGGTCACCCCAGGTTGCCCTATGGTAAGGCCAATCCTGGTTGAGAAGTTGCAGACACCCCTGCTTACCTTAGTGTAAAACAGACATGACAGTGGCTTGCTTAGGCCTACTGTGCGCTGCAGACCACTATTGTGTGTGTTTTAGGGCCACCAGATGTTGACCCAAGGTATTCTGGGTTGTCCTAGCCAGGACTCTCACCTTGGCATAGAGCCGAAGTCACAGCCCAGGTAATGGTCTCCCCGTCCGGGCCAAAGTGGGCCATAGCAGGCTACCAATTTTGTTTTGAACCACCATGAGTTGGTCCAGATTGGGTCCTCCAAGGTTGTCCATAATTGTGGAGGGGTGGGGGTGCCGCTGGCATGTCTGCTGTGACCGGTGACCAGGCCGAGTTACTCAGGCATCAGGACGGCTCTCCCAGTCACACTTTTGAGTGGCCAGTACCTGAGCCATCCCCAGTCATGGTAGCAGCAGGTTCCCAACCCAGGTCATGTTGACGGTATGCTGCCATCATGTGTGGTTTTACCTGTAGTTACTAGAGGAGGAGGGACAGCCTGAAGGGGAATGCTAAAACAGGAATTTTCAAACTAAAAATATGATGAAATGCCTATTTGCAAGAAGACTTTATTTTACCTTATGGTAAATACTTCAATTTCTTTTTTTTCTTTTTTTTAATTGATTTTTATTTTATAATTGCAAATTTCCATAATACAATTATGCATCTTACAAACCAGGAATAACCCCGTCAATTTCTTATTCAAAATAGGTACTATTACCATCTCATCATCAGCCTGGCCCCAAGCCTGTTGACATTTTGGCGAAGTTGTAAAACCTGGCTATTCGCCCAGGCCTTTGGAGACGGAGGGAGGGGGGTAGAGGGTTTTATGTCCCCTACCCTATTTATTGTTTTAGTAAGTTCCCGGGCCCTGTTTTAATATTTTGAATTGTATTGTGGATATGTTTTAAATGGTTTAATATATATTTTATATGTATTTTATTGTTGGAAGCCACCCCGAGCTGTTTTTAGGAGGGGCGGGGTAAAAATCTATTAAATAAATAAATAAATAAATGAACCAATCTCCACCTAAATTTACTCTAAATATATGTTTTGAATGGCCCTAACCCCTGTACGCAATAACAAAATAGGCTCTTAAAACCTGTCTCACTGAAGACTTGTCACTTAAGAATAGGGCGTAAATTTGAATTCCATTCAGTTTCTGATTTTGACAGAACTGGGCAGTTCAATCAGAATTTATCTCAGATGAGAGTAAGTATTTGTATTTGTGGCCTAAGCATTTGCTTTAGAATAAGGAATGTTGCAAATGATGTGGTGTGAGTTAAAACCACAAATGCTGTGTTATGGGTAGGTAACCCTGTCTAGAAAATGACAAGGATTTAAAGAAACCCACATTATTTTGTAGCAGTAAAATCAGATGATATATTTATTCTACAGTCCATTGAGTTAAGAACACTACAGCCTACAGAGGGATCCTACCTCAAGTCTCACAAGTAGAAAATGTCCCCATTACACACACAACATGCTTGGTTATCAGATAAGAAAATGTCATCCCTGTTCTCTATGGTCATTTACACAAAGTGGGACCAAAGTTGTTTCCTGTGAGACGCGACATCCTAGATAATGATAGTGTATCATTCAATGAAATGGCAGGGGCTAGGATATGAAAAATAGAATAACTTACATCAAGTAGCATACTGAGGTTGTTCATTCTGCATCCAAAATACACGTTTTGCCAGGGAAACAAGAGCAAAATGTGGTCATCGGACACTAGTAGGTACAATACAAGAAAAGGTAGCTTCCATTTGAAAAAGTCTGTATGGGACTTTACCTCCCAACATTTTGATCAGCAAAAGAGGGATAATCCCCACCCTCCTACCAATAAACCCCACCCCTTACAAATAAGCTCCACCCCCTTACACACTTGCACACCTTCCAACATTCCATACACACCTCCCAACATTCCAAGTGCATAGGAGGCACAGAAACTCTCCTGCTTCTCATTCCACTCAGTTTCTTGTCATTCCATGATCTCCCCGTTGTTTTCTCAAGTGCTTTGCTGGGAGACAACCAGAAAAGAGGTGCCTGAGCATTGTATACCGGTCTTTTTGTCTCCTCAGAGAAGGACTCCCTGAAAGACTTCAGTGAGATCCAGTACCTGAAGGAAGACTGTGTGTCCTAAATAGGGACTGTTAGGAGTTACGATAAGGCAGGAGGTCTTAACAACAAACTTGAAGTAAACAGCCATTTAAGTGGGCCGAAAAGATCAAAGTCACAAAGTTTTGTCATGGATAAAAAAAGAATACACCTTGGTTGATTTAGCAAAGTAACTCATGAAGATAAGCTTCAGAGATAATGCTTTTGCTCCTGCTTTCTGCATGTCAGTGCAAAATCATTTTTCTTTTGATAAAAAATAGACAGCTTAGAAAGAAAGATTAAATTTTAGACATATATGAAAGAGACAGGGTGAAAGAGCACTATTATATCTGCCTAGATATTCAGTGTAAAAAAAAAAAATGTTTCTCAATGAAAAGAAATGCCCTTTCACTGACACAAAGCGGGTCTTATTACTAAAGATACCACAGATCAGAAGTTAGCTGTTGCTGTTACAGCAGATAAAAAAGATATTGTACAATCATAGGAGGGAATTATGGTATGAGCAAATGAGACTTTATGATTGTAAGCCTCTATTATATTATTGATTATAACATCTCTGTAATAAATCAGGTGAAGCCTTGTATTTAAATTTCAAAGACTGCATTCCTGCTTTTTACAGACACATTCCTTTTGTACCATGATTTCAGTGTGGCATAAATGCTTTAATTAATGTTAAAAGGATATTGTTCCAAAGATAATTCATAACTGTCCAATTATTCAATTGTAAGTTTGGCTTATCAGGTGTTGGATTAATGTTAATTTGTCGGTAATATCTAAAGGTTGTCAATATTTTGAGATGTTTTTCTTTGATGTCTTGCATTTCTTTTCTACACATTTGCTGCGCAGAATCCTGTGCAAAGCTGTATTGTTATCTGATTTATTTGTAAAAAAAATTTCTTTTTCTGTCACTGCCACTATGGCATATGGACTCAGTATATGCATTTTAAATAAAGGTGAAATGAGTACCCACAAAAAGGGTTACCCGTCAAATTTTTGGTACCCACATTGAACTGAATATTTAGGTTTCTTTTTGGTACTTGAAATGCTGACAGGTGGTATAAAAAAAGACTGATTTGTCCCAAATTCATCCTGGAATTGGGGGATTTTTGGAGATTATTTCATTTTTTTGTGTAATTACGGTTACATAAAAACCCCAAAATTTTGTTTTCTCAAGTACTCAAACAGTATTTACAGGTACTAATTTGGATAAACGAAATGGTACCAAACAATGTGGGTATTATTGGCCACAGGTACCAAATTAGGTGCCTATTTCAGCTCTACAAAGCATTGTTTTAACCCTTGTCTTCTGACACAAATTAAATATTTTTCTTCTCATGGAGTAGATTTCTACCCCAGTCCTTTAGCACTTAAATTGCTTGAATGTATAAGCTAGCTTGAAATGGGATGGGGTAGATTTCTACCCCAGGCTGGGGTATAAAGCTATCCAGAGTAGACTATGAAACCCCCCAACCACAGCACAAATCTCCCCCACCTAGAGGAAACCTCCAATACAAAACAAAAGAGAAAGGAGCGGAAGAGGAAAATATGCAATTTAATGAGTACCTTATTGGGGAATGATAAAACAAAGGCCCCTCAAGGCCTAATAACAAACTATAGATAAACATATAATATATAATATGTGCAAAATCAATTATACATTCAATGGATAAATATATGGTATATACTGTGTAAGCTCAGACGCGTTTCGGGGCACAGCCCCTTTCTCAATAGGATAATATAAAAATACCAACTACTGTCTCCTAAGGAAAATGAGACCTGAAAAAATACCAAAAATATACATTGCCTATCAACAATTAAGTGAAGCATTAAAAATATGCAAACCACCCAATAACAATGGGTGTTTTCAGACATTACGGGGCTGCTTGGCCCCGTACCGAAAACAACCAAATCATCCCCCGCCGGGATAACCCCGTCACATCCTAACGGACGTGCCGGGGGATCCCGGCGGGGAATCTGCGAGGGGGCGGGGCTGCGCGGTGCAACGTGTGGCCGCACGGCCCCGCCCCCTCCACGCTCCCCGCCGCCCGCCCTCTGGGGAGACGGGCGGGCGGCAGGGCCAATGCGGCCGCAGCGTCTAGTCGAAATCGCCATGGCCCGGGATCCCGCCAGTGATCCTGGGCCATGGCGCCCGACCAGACGTGATTTTTTTTTGGTCCTCGCCGGGGATCACTTTCACCACGCTTCCCGGGAAAGTCCCATGGTCAGCCTGGAAAGCATGGTTCAAAATGACCCCGTGTGGGTATTGACCGTGGCGAACATCTGGCGGCCGCCAAACAGACGTTCGAGGCACAGTGACCACAGGTGGGTATTCACCGTGGTTCATTGTGATCTTGTAACGTCTGAAATCACCCAATGTTAACTCTATATGTTAAAGTAATTATTCTATATGGCCATTTGGCCTATTTTGGCTCTTCCTTTTCACTAAGAATTCGACACCCACCCACCCCCAATGCATGTATAAATCAATGATTTTTCTATAATTAATTTCGAGGAATCCTATCCCATATACCCCAAGTCAAATTGGAAAATAAAGGACCTAACATGGGGTGAAAACAGACATGACACTAACCACCCTTTAACCGCCCTTGGTGGTCATTTATGCATGGGTATTACGAGATCACAATCAACCACGCTCAATTCCGCGTGGTGGCTGTGATCGCCTAACGTCTGTTGGGGGAAACGGATGTTTCCCCCCAGATGTTACCACGGCGTGGAATTACATTCACCATGCAAGCAACCAAAGCAGAGGGACCGGCGGCCGCCACGTGTTGAATGTAATTCGTCTGGTCGGGCGCCACGGCCCGGGATCACTGGCGGGATCCCGGGCCGTGGCGAATCCGACCTGACGCGGTGGCCTCATTGGCCCCGCCGCCCGCCCATCTCCCTGGAGGGCGGGCGGTGGGGTGCGTGGAGGGGGCGGGGCTGTGCGGCCGCACGTTGCACCGTGCCGTCCCGACCCCTCCCAGATTCCCCGCCGGGATCCCCCCGGCATGTCTGATATGGTGTGACGGGGTGATCCCGGCGGGGAATGAATTGGGTGATTTCGGTACGGGGCCAACGGGCCCTGTAATGTTTGAAATCACCCCATGTTGCAGGGCTGCATAGGGCACCAATACAGCCCTGTAACATGCATAAATAACCACCAAGGGTGGTTAAAGGGTGGTTAGCGTCATGTCTGTTTTCACCTATCGTCCTCCCAAGGCTACTTGGTCCTAGGGATCCATCCAAGATATCTTATAATCTTACCTCCTTAGAGGCGTGAACATTCAAGGGTCCCTAAACATTCTCAGCTATGCCTCATAGGGTATTTTCAGACGTTACGAGATCACAGTGAACCACGGTGAATACCCACCTGTGGTAACTGTGCCTCGAACGTCTGTTTGGCGGCCGCCAGATGTTTGCCATGGTCAATCTGCACAAGGGGTCAATTATTATTATTATTATTATTAACAAACATTTATATAGCGCCAGTAGTGTACCTGGCACTTTACAAAGTAATAAAATAGACACGGTCCCTGCCCCTAGGGCTTACAATCTGAGAGACAGGAGCTGGGGGAGAGACTTAGGAAGGGGAACAGAGGGAGAGACAAGGGGTCTAACATTCATGAAGA
>QEPC01007238.1:558761-592363 GCA_003113815.1 Sphenodon punctatus
CCATCAATAGTTATTGACAGTGAGGAAGGAGAGGAAGGATGAGGGGGGAAGATAAGGAGTTCAGTTTTAGCCATGTTGAGTTTGAGTTGACGTTGAGACATCCAGGTAGAGATGTCAGAGAGACAGTTGATGAGACGAGCTTGAACAGAGGGAGAGAGAGAGGGAGTAGAGAGATAGAGTTGAGTGTCATCAGCATAGAGGTGGTATTGGAAGCCATGGGAGGCAATGAGTTTGCCTAAGGATGAGGTATAGATCGAGAAGAGGAGAGGGCCAAGAACAGAGCCTTGAGGAACACCAACTGAGAGGGGGAAGGAGGAGGAGGTGGAGTTGGAGAGAGACACATTAAAGGAGTGGTCAGAGAGGTAGGAGGAGAACCATTTATGGACAGAGCCACAAAAGCCACAATTTGAAACACGCTTCCAGGGCTAGCCAGGGGAATGTCCAGGGAAGCGTGGTCAAACAGACCCCCGGCAGGGACCAAAAAAAAGTAACGTCTGGCCATTCGCCACGGCCCGGGATCACTGGTGGGATCTCGGGCTGTGGCGCATTTGGCCGGACGCGGCGGCCACATTGGCCCCGCCGCCCGCCCGTCTCCTCAGAGGGCGGGTGGTGGGGGGCGTGGAGGGGGCGGGGCTGTGCGGCCGCACGTTGCACCACGCGGCCTCGCCCCCTACCGGATTTCCCGCCGGGATCCCCCCAGCACGTCTGATACGGCGTGACGGGGTGACCCCGGCGGGGAACAAATGGGTTGATTTCGGTACGGGGCCAATGGGCCCCGTAACGTCTGAAATCACCCATATATAACCTTCCTCTGGTTGTATGGCAATCTTGTTGTCACACAATCATGAACACACTGAAAATAAAGGCCAAACAAAGAAGTTTACTGGCTGAAATCCCTTCCTTTGTGTTCTCCACCTTCTTAAGCTGCTCCTAATACCTGCATTAAATAGAAATATAACCATGCACCAGCTCACAATAGGAAACAAAGATGGATAAATTATTGTATTTTCTGTAAATATAAAAAATATATACATTACTAGCATCCATTATCGTTTTGTAATTGAGGTTTCTTCTTCATTTTATAATGTAACATTTGTCCAACAACTAATATCTTTGTTCCTTCTTGTTGCTGGTAGAGAAACCCCTTATGCCATAAATAGCACCGCTCACTTATACAACATTAGACAGCTACGAAATCAATCATTTTGTCCAATTCTGCTTTGACTTAACCCCTTTCTATGGTTCCAAGCAACTACCATGATGTGTCAACGAAAGAAAACTTTTGCTCCATGTCCATAAACTGCAGATTCAGAGATATGAACTTTAATGTTCTGTAAATTCTCATCTAAAATATCCCTCGACCCAGAGTTGATCAGCTACCTGCTAAAATGTAGACATTTTAATTACAGATGTTAATTAAAATCTGCATGGCACCAGACAGTTAGGATACAGAAAATGAAAAGAAGATGCATCAAAACCTCCACATGAATTGTATACAAGCCTTGGGTTTGGCTAATTGATCTGACGAATTTAATCAGATACATTTCTACCGCCTGTTGCCTTGACACAATTATTTTAATTTCTTCATACAATCTTTATACAGAAGAAGCAATGATTGAGGCCAGTTTGCTGCAGGAAAAAAAAACCCACTTTCTTTAAAACTCTAACAGAACGAAAAATGAGTAGGAGAATAATTTGCTCACTAGCCGAGATAACTTTGGGTTCTGTTTATAACCTGATTTTCTGGTCTGAAACAGAGTTGCAAACTATTGAATTATCCACAGTTTAAAGTAGAGATATCACGTTGCATGGCTTTCTTTATTTTATTTTTTTTATTTCCCAGTCTGCTCAGAAAATCTCTGTTTTCATCTCTGAAGTGACTATACCACAATATGCCAAAATTTGAATAAGGGGCATATGTTCCATTAGTTCTAACATTACCCTTATGATGTGTTAATTCTGTTTTTGAAATGCAAGTAATATTGTGTCTGAATGACTGAGAACCCTCTGCTATAAAAAAAAACCAAAAAGACATTAAAAACATGTTTGTTTGTTTGTTTTTAAAAAGAGATTTCTTTGTTGTATCAAAAGCCACTTGGGGATTTATTAAGTTCATTATGAACACGTAGAAAATCCAACAGCACTTCCAGTTTTGCCACATTTGAGAGAGTAAAGCACAAGTTAGGTTGTAGGTGTATAGGCAGCAAAGAGCTAAAAGCAGAGGAAAAGGGTAATCTCAGGAACTATTGTTGTTATCCATCTTTCATTTGCCTTAAGGGATCTTTTTACCCTCCCAATGCCATATTAATTACTACCACATCCTTTTATAACATCTAACATACAACCAAAGAGGGGAAGGACAAGCTATGAGTTTACAAATCTAAAATACTGATTTTCCCAGTCAAGAATGTTCTATGAATAAGAACTTGAGGTTGGTTGACATTTAGAGGGTAGAGATATCAATGGAAAGAGACAATTGGAAGATTTGTGCCTCACAAGGCCTGTCCCACAAGGGAGACCAAGCTGGCGATAACAGAAGTGTGTCTATACTCAACAGCACAACCTTCCTGGGAATTAATATGCTAATGCTTTGTTCTCTACATTCCTCTTGAATACCACAATACATAATTAAGTTGTTTTTTTCTAATAAATAAATAAACAAACAAACAAAAAATCAAAGTCTTCCATTCAGCTGCCTAACTATTTGATAATTCATAGTTAAGTTCATTACCAACTATAGACACTGTGTTCATTCTGGCCCCAATCCAAAGTCTGTATTCACACAATATATACAGACCTAACCTTACCCTGCACATGCCCATGCACGCATGGGAACACTAAATGGTAAACGGTAATGGTAAAAAGTAAATGGTAAACAGTATATTGAGAAAAGTTTTTGACCGGGATCTCGAACCATTATCGAGATTGTTCCAAGAGCATGGTAACGTTTCTTGATTCTTGTGAGATTTTCGCAAGAAAGAAATTGATTCTCATTTCGGCCCTAGTTCTGATGATACATCCACCTACATCTGCTGCGGCTTTTTCCTCTGGTGAGGGGTGGTGCAGTTTGCAATCAGTAGACTTCAACTGGAAACTATCCTTCCATAAGTTGTATATGCATGCAAAAGGGTAGGTCTGGTCTCGAGTATGCACTTTGGATCAAGGCTAAGGCTGAAATGACAATCCTGTGAGATTCTTGCAATCATGTGTGAGTTGGTTCTTGAATATCTGAGATGCGCTCTGCGCAGCCCCCGGCAGCCATTTTCCAGTCACAGAGCATTTTTGAAGGTTCTCTAGAATCTCACAAGATTCTAAATGCCCTTAAAATGTTCCATGCATGTACAAAGTATCCACCGGGGGCCACATATGCGTATAAATGGCCTCTGTGGCCATTTTACACATGCGCAATGCCAGTTTTCAGCTGTGCAAGTTTCGTGTGAGTAAGGTTTGAGAATCAGCAATTCTCAACCTGTTCTTATTCTCACAAATCTCAATGAGAAGCCAATTCTTGCCAAGATTTAGCGAGAATCAGAGGGCGAATTTTAGCCCTAATCGGGGTTGAAGTTCTGAAGGAACTATGGAGTCTCAGACTGAAACTAGGAGGCAAGTTTTTCTGGGAAGTTTTCCCACTCCCAGTGTCATTTGTAATTTGGTTTTCCAAGGCATGTTGGCGGCTAGCCCGGGCTGTGATCCCAAATCCCAGATCACAGCCCAGGCTTGCTGCCACACACCTGAGAAATGGCCCACCCAACCGGGCCAAAGCAGGCTATCCTGTGTAGTAGCCCACTGTTCTCAGCCTGGTCTGCAATGGCCACCATGATCAGCCACCATGGCTGCCCATCATGGGGAGGGGGGGCAGCCCACTGGATGCAGCACAGGGGTGGAACCGTCCGGCTGTACATCTGTGAGGCTCCCCACCTTCCAGCCGCCCCCTAGCCATGTGAATGCTTGTTCCATGACCAGATTCAATCCTGACTGGGTTGTCAAGCAGCTTCCTGGTCCAGAGCAGCTTGTGACGGCAGCCCTTCGCTATCATGTATGTTTTCACCCGATTTATCCAGGATATGTTTCATTTGTGGGATACTTGACAACTATAGCAATTGATTTTGTATGGACAGATGGAAATGATCTTGAGAGGTTTCAGTATGGACTGCCTTCACATAGAGTTCCAGAGAGTGTTTAGAAATTACAGGGGAAAAATATTCCTCTCCATAAATTTCTTGAACTATCTTATAAAAACCTATAATTTGTTATTGAATTCTACAGGATAGGAGAGAGGAAAGAAGGTAAACAATTCTATTCTACAAGACTTTTCTCTCAGCATGGGTGACTGAGGTGAAAGATGAAAAGGAACAAGCAATGGCTTCCCTTGCTAACGAGTCAGCTTTGGAAACTTCTGTACTGCTAGCATCCCACTTAGAACCAAATTCTGAATGGTGCTGAACACAACATGTTCTTATGTTCTTAGAACAGTGAACTGGAGTGTCCCTGAAGCTTGTTGCCCTTAAGGTTTAAGTGTTTGAAGCTCAGGAAAGGAGAATTAGTGGAGAAGGTGGTCTTAAAGCCCAGGTGTTTAAGGATGTATTGGGTTGCCTCATCCAGAGAACCAGGATGGAGAGACAAGATTTAGAGCTCTCTCGGAGGGCTGAAGTTTCCTTGTTGGTTTCTCCAGGCAGGAGGGGAAAGAGTTTGGGAGCTTTTCCATAGGCCCTACATTGTATGGGCTCATCCTGGAGCTGGCAGGCCAAGTGATGCAAGGCCAGAGGACTTGATTCAGAGCCCAGTTTTGTGAAAGACTGGTAGACAATGGAGACTAGCACTGATTAGAGGTAAAACGAGCAGCAAATTTTGTATTCCTCGGTAATACATGACATTTCAGGTAGCATATTGGGTGTCCAATCAGTACCCAAATACCGCAAGACTGACTACCAGGTATTACCATTACCAAATTAATGACTTTTCATTTTACTAAACCATTCTGAATTACCATGTTACCAATTTGGCGTCTTTCTGATATGGAGCAATCAGTATATTAATGGAGATGGACGGAAAAATGGTAAATTAGTAACTGATAAATGACACAAATCGATAATGCAAAAAATTGTAAGTCGGAGTTCGGTAATGGTAACAGTAATTTGGATAGCTCGTTGGACACTAAATGGGCGTTGTCTAGTACCCAATCCACCAAAAACAATTGTGTAGTGCAATTTCAATTAGTATATCATTTATTTTTCAGGTACTCATTTCTGCTGTAAACTGTATGTAGAGGCATGTAAGATTTTGAGGCTGGATGTCTTTTCTTCAATAAAGAAAGTCTGGATGATGACATTTCTGTGGATGATGGTGTGTGGATCTGTTCCTACAACAATATTGCATGCATGTGGGGCACTCCTGTCACAGTTCCCAATCAGGAAAGGAAATTAATAGCACGTCTATCTTCAAATATGCCAGTGGTCCCACTGAAGTCATCCATTAAATGATAAGGATTAAGTCAATGGAATTTCCAACATGATTAAAGGTAGAACACAAGCTTAAGTGCTTTTTTGGATTAGGGCCAACCTCCACAGCATCTCTCAGGATTGAGTATATTTAGAGAAAGTGGCTAAGTGACTATTCCAGGGAATTACCACAGTTTATTGCAAAAAAAAAAAAGGTTCTTCTCTCAAGTTTGCAACAGCAAAAATGTAGGCAACAAACTGGGTTATTAAATAATTATCTGGAAGGACTGGAGAAAGTACTGGAAAATATTAGCATCAGTAACCTGCTTCTAGTAGGGATGGGCGAACAGAACAGAGTTCGGAAATTCGGTTCGGTTCAGTTCGGTTTGAAATTTGAGTTCGGAAATTCGGTTCGGTTCAGTTCAGTTCAGTTTGAAATTTGAGTTCGGTTCGGAAGTTCGGTTCAGTCGACTGAACAGACTGAGTTCGGTCGAATTCCGAACTTCTGAACCAAGTTCGGCCATTCAAAACCAGTTTTTTTGGTGTGTGTTGCCACTAGGGATGAGCGAACAGAACGGAGTTCGGAAATTCAGTTCGGTTTGGTTTGAAATTCGAGTTCAGTTCGGAAGTTCGGTTCGGTCGACCGAACAGACTGAGTTCGGTTCGAACTCCCGAACTGCGTTCGCTCATCCCTAGCTTCTAGCTGATGGGGTGAAAATGTCCTCCCTTGGTTACTAGCAGTAAAACTCCACACACTCTGCTTGATTGGCTGCTTGCTCTCCGTTTTATAACTTATTTGCCCTCCCTTTTGCCCATAATGGAGGCAGCCAAAATAACTTGAAGCAAAGTAGCTTCAACCTGAGTAAGCCTCTCTGTAGACTCAGGCCTACCACACAGAGCACTCGAATGCTTTCTGAACGAGGTGCTATCTAAGCAAATGTAGCTACAGATTCAGCACAATGGACTCCATCTCTCCTTAAGGGGTACTACCCATTTGGCATATGGGCAGGGACCCTGGACACAGGTCCCTGCATATGGGTTACAGATGTAGTAAGGAATATAACTCAGGACTTTTACCATGCTTGCCACAAGGCTTTAACTCAGGGCTGAGGAACCCTTTCCCTTCCAGGGGCCACTTTGAAAATTCATACAAGCTCCAAGGGCCACATAGAATTTGGGGCTGAGGCATTTAAGGGGTGAACTCAGATAGAAGTGGGTCCATATTCTGGAACTTTTCCCTCTCCCTGTTTGCATTCATTCCTCTCTGGTCCCTTGCCCTGTGTTCACTCCTTGAGCATTTAGTGGTACGAATTGGATCAAGGGGCTAGATCCAGGGACTAGAAACGGGCCAAATAAAAACTATCCACAGGCCACATTTGGCCCCCTGGCCTGATGATCACCATCCCTGCTTTAGTTGCTAAGTCAAACTACAAATATTGCTACAACTGGAGTTCCAGTCTCTCTGGGCTTTGCCTAAAAAGCTGAAATAAGAATCAATTTGTTTCTCATGAAAATCTTGCAAGAGCCACACTTTTCTGTCTGTCTCCTCTACCCAAACTCTCATCCACGCCCTAGTCATCTCATGCCTCCACTATTGTAACCTCCTCCCTGCTGGCCTTCCCCGCTGTCATCTTTCTTCCCTCATCTCTGCCAGGACCATCCACCTAGCCCGTCGCTTTGACCACCTGCAGCCTCTCCTCTCCTCTCTCCACTGGCTCCCTCTTCCTGAGCGCATTCTGCACAAGCACTCCTGCACGAGCACTCCGCTCCTCCTCCATCCCCTCCCTCACCCTCCCATGCCTCCCCTGCTCCCCCAACCGCCTTCGTCCCTTCTCCCTCGCTGCCCCACACGCCTGTGACTCCCTTAGAAAAAGTCAGCCATTTCACACATCAGCATTACTGGAATTAACACAATACATGGTATACGGTACACAGTACATTACAGCAAATGATAAATCACAATAAATGGTAAATTGAGAAAAAGTCTTAACCAAAAAAGCGTTGAGATCTTGGGGTTTTCTCAATTATCAATTCTCACTAAAAACAAGCCAAGAACTGTGATTCTCAGCAAGAATTGAGAAAAATTAGAGATTGAGTTTCAGCCCTACTAGAGACTCTGGGTTTGACTCAGAGTTTTCAGGCTCCATAGGAAGCTTCATTTTCTCCAGGTTAGCCATGGGCAGGAACCCGAGTTCACTGCACCAAAAAATCTTAAATTCTGCAACCAGTGAAGACAAATTCTGCAAATTCACCGTGAGCATTAATATTTGCATAATTAACTTCATTTGCATAACTATGCATGCTGGGAAGCAAATTTGCAACAGGTTTGACATAGAATCACAACTTTGCAAATCAAACACAACTCAAATCCTCTGGAATTTCAGCACCCCAGAATTCCCACCTCATATTAAAACCCCAGACCTCCCTCACCCAAACACAGGGCCTTCAGACCCCACTCACCCACAGTTCATCTCCCAGGGGCCTCTTTACCCTCAGGTCATGGTCACACCTCCTGGAAAGACGGCAGCTGCAGCAGCAGTTTTAGTTTGGGGTCAGGTGACATGTTTATTTAAAGGTCCTGCAGACAGCTCCCACTGCAGTGTCACTGCAAGGATTGGATGATTGTGCAAAAATCGCTACAAATTGCAGCAACGCAGTCAACTCAGGTCCCTGGCCATGGGCAATCCCAGAAGCACAGAGAAAGCAAGAGACAGCCACTTCAGAGAGGGATTGGGCCATTTGGAGCAACATGACACTCCATAAGGGACGGGGTTACATCAGAAACAGATGTGACACCCTCTTTGCTCCACCCCCTTTCTGATGTGGCCCTGCCCCCTCTCGGTGAAACCATGGAGGGAGGTGGTACATTAGCTACAGCAGCCTAACAAACAGCTCCTTAACATCCTGGGCAATATGCTAAGCCATTCTTTGGTGGCTGAATGAGCAGGCACAGTCAGTTGTATCTTAAGTGACAGAGTTTTGAAAAGGATTCTGAATGCTAAGGGAGCAAGGCTGGCTTATGTGAGGAATGTTATAGTTGTGTGAGAACTTCATTTTTAAAGTTGCCTTCTAAAATTGTAAAATTGTTTATTTAAAAGCAGGAGTGGGACTATGGGGTAGAGTTTCACTACTCAGAGTATGGAATCCCTTCCACCCTCAGTTTGAACTGTTTGTTACTCCACTGATACTGGCCACATGTTTACACAGGCAAAGCGTGCATATACTAGCATCCAATTCATACTTTCCTGACAAAATCAAAAGCACCAGCAGTCAGCGGCAATGACCTGGTTGTCTTATTATATGCTGAAAAAAGAATGAACACCCTCTTAGAGCACCTAAGTGCCGATCATGCAATATCAATTGAGGGAATAAGCGGCTTGTGAGACCTTGTCTTCTAATATTTATTCTGAAAATAATAAACCTGAGTCTGCAGATTTGAACATCCGTCTCGTGGGATGTTCAGGTCCCAATGCTAAATATTAGACTGAGAGATGGATTAGAGGAAGCTATATCAGCAAGGAAGATAAAGGAGGTCATAAAATCTTGCAAGAGTCCAGAGATAGATGGCTTTCCTGTGGAAATTTATAAGGACAGTATGGATCAGATTACATCATCTCAGCTAAACACCTTCCAGAACACCATCATTATAGACTCTTCAGATCAAGCTTAAACACTCCTCTCACCAATACAATTCTCAAGCTAGGTTGAAAAGACACAAACAAGCAAACAAAACAAAAAAACACAGGGGAATGGTACATATATTTAAATTAAATTGCGTGCTTCTTAATCAATATTGATTGTGAAATTCTAAGTTCCTAGCTAGCATACTCAATCATGCCTTGCCTGAATGGCTTCATTCAAATGAAGTAGGACAAATTAAAAATGGTCACTTCTTTAATAGCATCATAACGTTTTTGAATAGAACATCTTCTGAGCAGCTGGTGCAGAATACGGCGGCCCGACTCCTGGTGGGGTTGGGCCACCGGGAGCACATTACACCAGTGCTCCGATCGCTGCACTGGCTGCCAGTAGTCTTCCGGGCCCGATTCAAAGTGTTGGTTTTAACCTATAAAGTCCTACACAGCCTGGGCCCCACTTATTTGCAAGACCGCCTCACCCCCCAGGTTCTGGACCGGCCCCTGCAATCATCCAGGGATGCCTTGCTGGAGGTCCCCCCACACAGAACAGGGCGTTCTCAGTGGCCGTGCCACGCCTTTGGAATTCCCTCCTGGTGGGGGCACGTCAGGCCCAGGACCTCCTGACCTTCCATAGGAACTGCAAGACCTGGCTGTTCCGTCAGGCATTTGGTGAGGGAGAGGGATATGTTTGGGGTGGGTGGGGAGTGGGGGGGGGGAGGGTTTATTTGTTCATGTTTTTATGTGTTATGTTGTTTGAAAGTTGTTTTATATTATATTTTTATTACGTTGACAGCTGCTCTGGGCCACCTGTGGCAGGATAGAGTGGGATAGAAATTCTGTAAATAAATAAATAAATATGCCCAGAGTTTCTGAGCATGCCAAGAACTGTCTGGCCACATCGAAGATGGCACCCACTGCATGCTAATACTGCCAGTGTCATCTCCGAATGGTCTGAGTATGCCCAGAAGGGGCCATTCAGGCCCTTCTGAGCATGCCCAGTTTTTTTTTTCTTTTCTTTTTACTTACCAGCCCAGGAAGAAACCATGTGCTGCAGAACCCCCTCCTGATGCCCCGCTGGGTCCCCACCCTTGTTCCCTAGCTCCTGCTGGCCTGTTCCCTCCCCTTAGGCCCCCTGTGGCCTCTGGCCTCCCTCCCTCCTCCACTCCCCCTGAATTCAGAATATTTCCCAAGGGTTTGAGGACCAGCCTGAACACTCAAGGCTGGTCCTTGGATCCTCGGAAATACTTGGGGTTTTTTTGTGTCTTTTTTTATATTTGGAAAAGCAGTACTTGAAAGGCCACCATTAAGTTGGGATCAAGGGAAGGGCAAGAGAGACTGGGAAGAGTGGCTTCAAAGGTCACTTTCAAACCACTTCCTCTCATAAGCTTCCATTTCTGGCCACATGGGAGTTATCTTTTATAAAAACTAGATAGGGAAAGAAATCACAATTAATAAGATGATGATGAAGGTACTTGACCAATGCTTATTATGCAGACTCAACTCCAAGTAAATGACAGATCCCAAGCCAAAGTACAAGCCATTTCCTGAATATGGTTCATTGTGACAAAATCAAGAGGTTTAGAAAATGATTAAACCTTTCAGAAAGTGGATGTTCCAGGGCTGTCAATGTGAATATTAATGTCTCCCATAAAAAGAAGCTTTTGTGCCTCAAGTCCAAGCTCATAACATCAGCAGAAAGTTCAAAAATTAATCTTTGGTGGGTGATAAAAAAAAAAAAAAAAGATTGAATAAAAGGAAAAATGAACCTCAAGGAACAAAAAATAATAAAAATTCTTAACATGCAAGTTATAATATCATAATCTAAAAATACTTCCACAACCCTTTCTGAGATGTGCCATCTTTTTTTCCTTTACCCCAGTGATCAGGAAACATTAACAAAAGAGAGAATAGACAGGTTGAGCTTAAACAAAAGCCTTTCCCGCTTCAAAAAAAGTCACCCCAGCCTGCATAATATAAGGTTAGTGGTTTTATTTACTGCTCATAGCAGGGACAGAAAACCTCCGATGTCTAGGTCAGTTCTGGCCCATGGCTGTTTTTTATTTGGTCTCGTTACAATTCCTGGATCTGGCTTGTAGTTCTAGTTCCAAACATGAAGCACTGAAAGAGTTGCAGGTGAAAAGCCTATAGTGGTCAAAAGAGCGACCAAGTCCCTCCCCTTCCCTGCTTACTATTCGGTTCCCTGGCCCAACCTGTGGAGTGGGGACAGTGAGATGGCGGTCTGCCCACCTGGATGGGGGGAAGGGGCTGCATGTTTGCCCTGCTCTACACGCCGGTCCAACAAGTGGAAGCTGCAGTGCCACTCCTTGGATTGGGTAGGGGGATCCAGTTGGCTGCTGTCTAGTTTATTTTCACCTTCAGTGGCCCAGAGGAAGGTAAGGTTTCCCCTTCCCTGAATCAGTGTGGTATTAGAGTGTTAAAACAGGGTGGCACTCTGGACAATCATAGCTTTATGACAATAAGCCACTGACTGTGCCGCTTTATCTACCATGTCAATGTCAACCATTCTAGGAGGCACTTACTTCCTTGTTACAGTGTCAGTAGTTCAAGACTAAGGGTGAAAACAAATGAGACAGTAGCCCACGAATCACCTGCTTGTCAGTTCAGTAGCCACCAGATGTTCACCAGTATCCGCTTCGGGTTGGGTGAGTTGCTGCTATGGGACATGTCATCTTGAGAAGGTCATCAACATGGCCCAGGCTAAGGTTTGCCCTGCTGGCTAACATACGCTGTCCCATCTGTTAGACCCCACGGACCTGGGGACCCCGGCCAGTCCCACAACAAGGTGGGGTATGAGGATTGGGCCTGGAGGAGCACTTCCATTTGGTCCACCAAACAACTGATCGAGGGACCCAGAGGAGTACACTCATCTGGCCTGGATGCAGATGCCAAACAGCTGATTTGGGGAGGAGGAGGGGGAAGGAACATGCTCTTCCAGGCATCCAATCAGATGTTTGGCTTGGGCACCCAGGTCAGGTACGTGCTCTCCTTTGGACCTCCTGATCAGCTATTTGGCAAGCTCACCTGGGCCGGGTGTGCGCACTCCTCCCCCCACCACACACCCCAATCAGCTGGCTCAGGTGCATGCACCAAACAGTTGGTCAGGGAGATTGGAGCAGTGTGTTTCTCTGAGCTCCCCAATTAGCTGTTTGGCAGCCCAATTGGTTTCCAGGTCAGTAACAAGGTCTTTCCTGTGTTTCTTGGCTCATTGACAAGTGCTTATGTTGGCTTCCTGGCACAGCAATCAGGTCTCCCCTCTGCTCTCTGGCTCTTAGATAAACATAAAATAGGAAGCTCAATGGACAATGTAAATTATCCATAAGCCATTCAGTGGAAATAACATCTCCTTATGTCTGGTTCATATCCAGAGCTCTGCCAGTAGATCACCATATCTGAGTATCGACTGGAGAACAACCTTTGTAATGATAACACATACTTTAGGGTCAACAAACACTGGGAAATAATAAAAGTTGCCTAGGGAAGTTACAGAATCTCCTTCACTGGAGCTTTTTATAAAGAATGTATAAACCTCTGCCAAGGATACTGCTGAACTGAGTACCCACAAAAACTGGCATAACAAATGAATTTCTGGTATTGAACTGATCCGACAACATCTGGTACCAGTTGATACTTAATTGCAACCCAATTCGGGTACACAATGTCCTGGAATACTGACTTCTGGAACTGATTTTTTTTACTTCCATTCAAATATTTCAACTTCTGACACCTAGGGTAAAAACAGACATGATGCTAACCACCCTTTAACCACCCTTGGTGGTTATTTATGCATGTTGCAGGGCTGTATCGGTGCCCTATGCAGCCTTGAAACATGCATAAATGACCACCAAGGGTGGTTAGCATCCTGTCTATTTTCACCCCTAGTTAATGATTTTTCCTCTTGGAAAGTCAACTTCTGCTCCTGTATTTTTTCATTTCTGTCCTGGTTTTTTATATTTTCTGACCCAACATACGAATCAGAAAATCAAAAAATTGATACTGGAGGTTACTGACTTTTGGGGGTTCCAAGTGCCTAATCAGTACCCATGTAACCCATTGGGTTACCCCATGAGATACCTGAAAATGTGGGTATTGCCCATGGGTACAAAAATAAGTACCTGTTTCAGCTCTAAGGTAGATTTATGTACGGTGAATTCTGAATTAGTGAAGGAAGTTGTACTTGATGACCCTTGAAATCCCTTCCAGTTCTATGATTCTAGAGTTGGGTAAAACAAGGGGGGGGGGGGAGAAAACAAAATCATGAATTGAAAAATGAAGAGGGGAGAAGGCTTTTCTGTGACGAGTAATTGTAGGGGGAAATATTGTCTTTGCCCCCTTTTTTGTACTTCCAAAATATCTTTACTTGAAACTTTTTCTTTTGGGGGGAGGAGGCAAATTTGTACATTCCTCCCCCTGATGTATCCTGATTTCCCCCTCATTTGTGATTTTGTTTCTACACTCCCCCCCCCACTGTGTCCTTTCATAGGTCTGACAAAGAGAGGAGAAGGGCTTTAAGAAAGCGACATTTTCTTTTTTTAAATGTACAAAGAAAACTGTTTCCATTGTGAGAAATACAGGTTGGCAGTCTTATTCAGAATTGCAGAATTCTTTACAAAAATAAAAATAAATAGAAGTTTTAGCCAGCTAATCAATTCACAAATTATACTAGGGCTATGTTCTCATGAGCATCACTGATCCAAGGTGTTTAATCTGAAGGAATTCATCTGGAGTAACTGCTTCCTTCTGATCCTGTTTGATGAGCAGTGAGAATGAGAACCTGAGAATAACTTGATCGTCCCTTTCTTTCCATTACATCCCCTTAGTGCTTGCTGGGCAAGGAGATGAAAAACAAGCAGCTAACAAGGATAATGGGTGTTAATATGACAGTGGCCTGCTTTGGCCCATGAGCCATTGGCACATTTGTTGCTGCAGCACCAGATTTTGCCCCATCTAAAAAAAGACAATAGTAAAACTAGAAAGGGTTCAGAAAAAGGAAACAAAAATGATTAACGGTATAGAATAGCTCCTGGATGAAGAGAGGCTTGATAGGTTGGGGCTCTTCAGCTTGAAGAAGTCCCCTCCGCGATCGCCGCGGCGGGGGTTTGGCGGCGCCCCTTTCCCCTCCCAGCCAAAGGAGGCGAGAAAGGAGAGGACGCTGCAGGGTGGGGCGGGGAGTCAGGCTTTGGTTGCCCGGCAACCATGTTGGGAGCGCGCCCGGGACTCTCGCGAGAGCGAAAGTCCCGGGCGCCATCTTAGAAATCCCCGCTCTCTGCCTCATTCGGCCAGGCGGGAGCGGGGAGTCTGGACGTGCACCCACCCACCCATCCCTCTTATGGGCAACACTCCGAGTAATTACTGGTTGCGAATTAGGACCGGAAAGGAATTTTCCCTGAACCAAATTGGCATAAAGGCGAGGGGTTTTTCGCCTTTCCCGGAGTGATAAACCTAATTGGAATAGAGGATGAGGAGGCAAATTTGCTGGTGCTAGGCCGAAATGTCGCACTCTTGGCGGTAGGCTGAGTTCAGGCCAACGGTTAAAAGTTGAAACGGTTAGGATAGCATAGGGTAGCAACATCTCCTTAAGAGATGGGTATTGGCCAGACATAGCCGCTCAGTGCGGCCCACTGCATGGCCAGCCCAAGGGTGAGAGACGAGCGGCCGAACCTGCTGGGCGGACCATGCACCAAACAGGAGGTTACGGTGTCCTCATCCTTGTTGTTTAAACCCCCCGCCTCGGTGGGCGAGGGGATAGGTGCGAACAACCCGCCCTGGCCCGGTTAAACCGGTAGTAGGGGTAGGGTGTAAGTTGGAAAAGTTGGTTAAGATAGGGCACAGGAGGATTCCCCTCGGGCTTAACCCGAAGACGGTAGAGGATGGCACCAGGCAAACAGGACAACGCCTGGCACAATAGGGGAACCTCCTGTTGGGAAGGTTAACAGTTAGGGATAAGAGATTGAAAGGACCCCAGTTCAAAGGGGGAAGTGGGAGGGTTACCTCTTCCCCCTTTTTTGGGATAATTAATAAAGAGTGCGGCCGTTCAAGCCCATATATTGTGTCCTCGTCTTCTTTGGAGGGGGGTGCGTCGACAAGAGATGACTGAGAGGGGATATAATAGAGGTTTATGAAATCATGAACCTCTATTATATGTGGTGTGGAACACATAAATGGGGAGTGGTTATTTACCCTCTCTAACAGTACTAGAACAAGGGGACACTCCATGAAATTAACTGACAGCAGATTTAAAACAAAAAAGAGAGAGTATTTTTTTCACTCTGCGCACAATTAACTTGTGGAACTTACTGTCAGAGGAAGTGGTGAAGCTGGTAGTGTAGCTAGTTTTAAAAATTAATTGGATTAGTTCTTGGAGGATAGGTTCATTAATGGCTATTAGACAAGTAGGTTTGGGGGGTGTAACTTCTTACTGTTGGTGACTGGAACAAAAGGGAATGGATTGCCCATTGTGACCTGTTGGTTACTTCTCCCAAGAGACAAAGATTGGCTACTGTTGGAGACAGGATGGTGGGCTTGATGGACCATTGGTCTAACCCCGTACATATGTTCTTTAAGTGTCAGCTGAAAGCCTGGGCTGTGATCCTGGAGACCTGGGGGGTGTCACAGTCCAGCCGACCATCTGCCTGATCAGGCCACAAAGAGCTATAACATTTTTATGGCCAACCATGACCCCACCTGGATCGGATCTGCCATGGCTGCCTGTCATGTCAGGGGGCAGGGCTGTCCAGCCGCACTTTTGTGTGACTCCCCACCCTCCCTGGTGACATAGCTGCCGACACAGTTACTCATGTCTGTTTGCATTTAATAAAGTATTTAACTTTTTTAGTCAATTTTAAACATTTGTTGGGTGGCCAGACTCAGTCGGGACCATGTTACTAGCAGGTTCCCGACCTGGGTCGGGTTGTGACAGCAGTGCTCTGCTCTTGCTTCAGCTAAGACCCAGTGTCACACAGGCGTTAAAGTGCATTCTGGGAAGTGGGAGAACTGACTGAGGGGAAAAAAACAGGGGTGAAATCTTCTGAACTGTTCAGATGATCATCTCTTCTGGAGCAAAACCCTCCCTCCCTGGAGTAACCCTGCTTCCCTTCAGAATTAACTACCCTCCTGCTAAACTCTCACTTTAACCCCTCCGCTCCTGGTAAAAGTCATGATAATACAAGTTAAGAGGTTATTACCTTATAGGGCTGAAATGCATAGGGCCATTGTATATTTGTGCATATAATCGGCATATTCAGCCACAGAATTCAATATCTAAATTATGTTTGGTACTTTGCCCTTGAGGTGAAATATGCATATTTGTTAGTTTGGCTATTTTGCTAGCTTTGTTATTTTGTTTCACTTATTTCAGTTAATCATATATTTATTAATCTCCAATCATTATATTAGAAGTTGTACTTAGCTAAGATGAATATGTAATACTATCTACCAGTATTTAGTACCTAGTAACAAATATTCTGTATGTTAAACAGAGGTGGGAGTAAAAATAGCTGCTTATTATTATTATTATTATAAACATTTATATAGCGCCAGTCATGTGACCTGGTGCTGTACAGAACATAGAATTAGACATGGTCCCTGCCTGTGGCTTACAATCTAAAAGACAAAAAAAGGGGGGGGGGAGACAAGGAGAGGGGACAGTGGGAGAGACAGGGGAGAAGACAAACAAACATTCAAGCAGATGCGAAGTCTCAGGTGCGTGTGCTTGGCTTGCTTTACAGAGAGGTTGGTGGCAGCAGTCAGCAGAGGAGGGCCGGCAGTAAGAGTAAGGGGAAAGACTAACAGGCATTGGGAAAGGCAGCAAGGAAAAGGTGGGTTTTGAGGAGGGATTTGAAGGAGCGGAGGGAGGGGGCAAGGCGGATGTGGGCAGGGAGGGAGTTCCAGGCATGAGGGGCAGCGAGGGAGAAGGGTCGAAGGCGGTTAGGCGAGCAAGAGAAACGAGGGAGAGTGAGGGAGGGGACAGAGGAAGAGCGGAGAGCACGTGCAGGAGTGCGTAGGGAAATTAGGTCCGAGACGTAAGGGGGAGCCTGGTCGTGGAGCGATTTGAACGTGAAAACCAGGAGTTTGAACAGGATACGTTCAGGAAGGGGGAGCCAGTGAAGGGAGAGGAGGAGAGGCTGCACATGGTCGAAGCGACGGGCAGAGTGAATGACCTTGGCAGCGGAGTTTTGGATTGCGATAAGGGGGGACAGGTGAGAGCGAGGGAGGCCAGCAAGTAGGAGGTTGCAGTAGTCGAGGCGAGAGATAACCATGGCATGAACAAGGATTTTGGCCGAGGAGATAGAGAGAAAGGGGCGAATGCGGGCAATGTTGTGGAGAGCGAATCGGCAGGATTTGGCCACAGACTCAATGTAAGGTTTAAAAGAGAGGTGCGTGTCAAAGATGAAGCCCAAGCTACGGGCTTGGAGAACAGGATGGATGGTGACCCCATCGATGCAGATGGTCAGGTTAGAGGGAGAGGAAGGGGAGGGAGGAAAGATGAGGAGTTCGGTCTTGGCCATGTTGAGCTTGAGTTGACGTCGGGACATCCAGGCGGAGATATCAGAGAGGCAGTCGACGAGGCGTGAGCGGATAGATGAAGAGAGAGAGGGGGTAGAGAGATAGAGTTGGGTGTCATCAGCGTAGAGATGGTATTGGAATCTGTGGGAGGCAATAATTTTGCCAAGGGACAGGGTGTAGATAGAGAAGAGGAGAGGGCCAAGGACAGAACCCTGGGGGACCCCAACAGAAATGAAACTCAGACAAATATGACGAATTTGCCAAACTGGAAATTCTTTGAAAATATTTGTTTCATTCTTACCTTAGAGGAACTGTTACTTAGAGGAACAAGTCCAAGACACATAGTGTATGGGAGAATGTTAAGTACTTCATGGCTTGGCTATGGAGCCATCATATCACATTCAAATACAGCCACAATGTAAAAAATATCTAACTCCGTCATTGGGATTGGGGCAGTGAGAAATGAGAGGAAGATCAAACCCTGGATATCTTCCTCTGCTACCAATCAAATCCCCTGCCCCCCACCCCAATGTCTCTGAATTTGAGATGTACCCTTTTGCAAGCACTGAAATACATTATTTATTGCCAGCATGACTAATCAGTCTATTGCAACCCTCTGGTGACAACCAGAAAAGTGTGGATAACTTTCAATTTGCAGTCTGATGCCACACACACCAGAGCAATCAGTTCTGTCCCATTTAATTCAGTAATAACTGGTAATTTACAGTGAGGCAGTGTTGTCTTGACAAATAGGAATATAAGTGAAACCTAGTTACTCATATCTGTTTGCATTTAGGAAAGTCATTTAACACCTTTGTTAGTGGATTTGAGTTAGTTTTGATAGTGCCATGTAGGAAGAGGGTGCTAGCTGATACAAAAATACATTGATTAATTCTTTTATTAGTGGTTAATGTGTTTATTATTAAATATCTGCTGCACACTAGTGAAACCCTTTAAGCTTCTGAGTAGAAGGCCCTCCAAAAGCTTTGCAGTGCTCAGGAGGTATGAATGGAAGCTATATAGACGTAGCTATTTAATAGCAAGATATGGCAGCTCTTCTGCTATTGTTAATGTCCTCCAGACATTGGGGATTCCTAATCCTCAAGTGGGATTGCGTCACTAGAGAATGGCAGCCCAGTGCCAATTGGTGTCTGATATATTTTCTAATTCCAGCGGCCAGGGTGTTAAACGCCAAGGCACGTGCCCAGTTACTCTATGGGGCGGAGCTATGGCTCCCTCTTGTGGGGGAAAACCTAGGGGAAATGGACAGCATTCAGGCGGCCTTTTTCCAGAAGCTGCTTAGAGTGCCCAAGGGCACCCTGTATGCTGCTATCAGAGCTGAGGTGGGGTAATGCAGATGGTCCAGTATAGCTTGGTGTCATGTGATCAAGTTCTGGAGTAAACTTAACCAGTGTAAGGGGGGATGACTCAGTATTGGAGCAAGGATGCCTTTAAGAGTGGCTGGATAGGGGCCATTGAGCAGTATTTGTGTAAATTGGGCTTTGGAAGGGGCTATTGGGAGGGGAAGGATCTCTCTTCCTTTGCCAAGGAAGTGGTGTGCAGGATTATGGATGTGACAATGCAAGAGGAGGTGGCAAAGATTAGGGCATCGCCACATATGTCAGGTTATTTGCCCCTCATTCCTCCAGGTTTTCGTATGGCCTCTTTTTTGAAATCATGCATATTACCCAGGGGGAAGTATCTTTTTATGTCCGCCCGTTTTAACACCTTGCCCACTATGGTGTTGGAGGGTCGCTTTTCCTCTCTCAGCTTCGCGGATTGATTATGTCCCTTCGACCGCCAGCATACAGAGACAGTTGAACATGTCCTTTTTAGGTGTCGGATCGGATGTATGATGGGCATCGCCAGGAATATTTATCCCTTTTTTGGGAAGGTATTCTGGTAGAACCGACCACAATTTATCACTTTTGGCTCTGGCAGATATTGATCCACAGATTACAGAAGCTGTCTCTCGGTTTTTGGTAGCCGCTTTCAGTGCTCGTGGTTTGTTTTTGCAATTTAAGGGTATCTCAGAATCTTAGGCTGAGTCAGTGACTCAATTGGTTTTGAGGTCATTTTTACTTCCATTTATCCTGATATGATAAATATGCTCTCGGTGATGTAGGTATATTTCTTTGTTTTGTTTCGCTTATTTTCTTTGTATTGTCTGTCTTGTTATCATAGGCCTTTGGCTGCAAATAAACTTGTATATATGTTTTCTATGTCTTTGGTGATTATATTAGAGCAGAAACACTAACACCTATTCAAAGAAAATTGTGAATTAAACAAATTTGGCATATTAGTATCTGTTTTAACAAATCAAATCGGAAGCAATATTTGCTTCCAGTTTCATTTGTAGTTCCCATGTTTCTGTGTTCAGTATTTCAGTCACTTTGGTATTTGGGACCTAATTCATTTTTGCAGTCCTTTTTGGTGGTGGTGGTGATGTTTTTAAAAATGTGAATGGAAAATCCCTCTTTTTTGGACAGTCCCTTTACCATTAAAACAAACAAACCCCAAACCATCAAATAGCCCTGTTGAAAGGAATGGAACTACTTAAAGGTGCTGGTGGTGTTGACCTTTAAAAGCCCTAAATGATATGGGGCCCGCATATCTGAAGGATTGTCTGTCCCACCATGTTCCATTGCAACCTCTGCAGTCAGCCAGGAGTGCTCTTGAAGGTTCCATCAGCTACTCTTGTCCGTAGGATGGGAGTGTGAAGGAGGGCATTCTTAGTCACTGCCCCTGCTTTGTGGAACATCCGGGAGAAAGAAGTTCCACAAAACTGGGGCAGCATCTGAGAACACCTTCCTGGACACCCCATCCTATGGACAAGAGTAGCAGATGAAACTTGCAAGAAGGCACTGCAGGGCCACAGCAGAGCATGGTAGGAAAGGCAGCTTCTCAAATATGTTGAGTCGAGGACATTTTTAGGGTTTTAAACGTCAAAACCAGCACCTTGAATTGTATTGGAAGCCCCTGCAGACTGTAAAGCACAGCTATAACATGCTAATGGCAATCCACCCCAGAAGGAGCCATGACAGGGTAACATCAGGAAAGGAGCATGGTTAAATTGTTCCTTCACCCTTTTTCTAATGTACTTCATCCTACACAAAGTGCCATGACAACCGATAGAATTGAAACAACAATGTGTAGCAAATGCTGACAATTCAAGAACACTTATCCACGTGCTTGGGTTTCCATTTGGCATTTTCAGAGGTGCTGAAAATTCCGTTCCAGCAGAATGAAATTGCGGAATGGGACTAGCCGGTATCTCTACAGCCCTAATGGAGATAAGCAGTGAATGGGCAAAAGGATCCTGAATGTGAAAAATAGAATGAATGTTTAGCAAGGTTCCTGAAAAGACAAAAAAAAATCATGTGAGGTTGGGAATAGCCATTATTGCATTAGCTCCAATATCACAGTGCTCACCAGGGACATGAGGATGACACATCAGGAATCAGCAGGATTAAGGAATTCCTCTGCCCTTTACTTGATGTGACTCACTCCCACAATGTGCTATAACATGCAGGGAGTCCAATCTAGCCTGAATCTGAAGTGCTTGGGTCTGATCAGGTTTTGTCCAATAAGCCAGAGGTCTAGGCAGCACTGCCCATAAGCAAACCACAGCTTTCATGCTTCCTCCTCTGCATGGAGGAAAGGGAGCAGGGGACAGCTCCATTGCACTTGCACAATGCTGACTTTCATCTGCCTTGTTCACCATTGAGAAGGTTGCTGGCATCGGGAGGGCAAGAACGGTTCATGTGTGAGCCAGATCTGGTGTTTTGGGGTGGAATGGATGAAATAGGGTAGCAAGTTCCTGCTTGTCTTGCCCTATGGCTATTATGGTTATTTTTTTAGGAAACTATAAAGGGAAATTTAAACAGTTTGAAAAAAACAGTAACAATTTCCTAACTTAGTCAAAAAGAGTTGGATTTTTTTTCAGCCGTCAACAGACTTGAAATGTTCTGTATAGAGCCTCCTGGTCTCTTTGCTATAGGAAACCAGGAACAATCACTTTTGAATATGCAGCAAGAGAGAATTTTCTATGAGGCTGAGAAATAGAGAACCAAGCTGAAGTCCTAGATACTAAAATACGTGCTGTAGTAAAAGGATTACTCCAGGAGTGGTCCTGCGTCAACCTTGCCCAACATTTGATATTTGAAACATAGGGTGTTTTAGGACGTGACGCTACCACAGATCTCCACGCTTTTCTAAGCGTGGAAATCCGTGGTGCCATCATGTCTAAAACCAGCTGCCGGATGTTGGCCCAGGCTGCAACCTGGGTTTGCATGGGCCGTGGCAGCACTTAGTCTGTGTTGTTCTTTGGGAGTCCAGACTGAAATAAAGCAGGCCATAACGTCTCTTGGCCTCCTCGGACTTAGTCTAGTCTGGGTCCATGGTGGTTCTGGGCAACCACGGTGGCCTCATAGGCTGATGTGACCGCTTATCAGGAAGAGGGGTGGGTTTCTCCTGGCATCGCGGGGCCATTTAGACCCATGACTGTGCATCACCCTGCCCTCTCCCCATCCCCTCCCCAGCCTGTGCTGTCATCACACTTGTTCGGCGACCTTGGCAAATCCTGCCCAGATTCAGGATCTTTAAAATACCCACGGTAGGGCATGAAGTAATGTGTCCCATCCACAAATCACTTACTCTTAAGTAAAAGTTTTGTAGATCATGGCTAGAGTTGAAATGAGTACACAATTTGGTACCCATTTCAAGTACCATTTGGGGTATTTGTGTCTGTACCCAAATACTGTTCGAGTATTCACAAAACCAAAATTTCAGTTAACAATTTTTTGAGTATGCAAAATTACCCCTAAAACCAAAATAGCACCCCCTCCCCCGCAAAAAAATATATCCTGAGATACAGGATGAATTTTGAATGAAAACCAGCATTTTCACATTTCAATAGTTTGGGTACCCAATCAAAAACCAGTTTGGGTACTGAAAGGTTCCGCAAAGTTTCAGTTTGATTTGATTACTGGAAATTTGATGGGTACTACACATTTTTTGTGGGTACTTTTTTCAGCTCTAATCACAGCCAATGGAATTTAAGTTGCAGCGAATGTAGATTGAGGTTAAATATGAGGGGAAGCTTTCTAAGAATAAGTAGTATTGTGCAATCAAACAAGTTACTGAGGGAAGTTGTGGCATCTCTTTGACTGGAGGATTTTAAGAAAAGTCTGGAAAAAGCATGTATCAGGGTTAGTTTAGGTATAGCGCTTCCTTCCTCAGCACAGGCACTGGACTACATGAACTTTAAGGTACCTCTGATTCACCAAACTTGCAAAGTTCTATAACTTCAGAAGGACAGATTTCATGCTGTAAGTAAAGCACATGGTCATGGATGCATGCTGAATAAGGTACCTCTGAGTATCCAAACATGTGCAAAGTACTATAACTTCAGTAGGCTAGATTTCATGCTGTAAGTAATGCACGTGGTCATTGATGTATGCTGAATAAGGTTCCTCTCAGGCCGCTTTTAGATGAGACAAATTTGGTGAAAAATGTGCACGTTTTATTGCTCATTTACACACCTAAACCATTTTAAATGCACACTTGCCATGATCATGTAAAAGCCAAAACCATTTTGAATGTGGTTTTTAAATAATGCACATTTTTAAAAACAGTTTTTGAGCCCCTTTGATGATCGGGGGATGCCAAAACCGGTTTTAAAAAATGTGCATTATTTAAAAACCACATTCAAAACAGTTTTGGCTTTTACACGATCATGGCAAATGCGCATTTAAAACTGTTTAGGTCTTTAAACGAGCATTAAAACACGCGCATTTTTCACCAATCATGTACAAATTTGTCTCGTCTAAAAGCGGCCTGAGTCTCCAAACGTGCAACGTTCTATAACTTCAGTAGGACAGATTTCATGCTGTAAGTAAGGCACATGGTCATGGATGTATGCTGAATCAAGGACTGCAGACCCAATGAAACATAAATGGAGCATGTTTTTTCAGCAGCTCTTTCATGGGATTATATTGATATTGATGGACCTACTGATTGAAAGAAAAAAGACCTCTTCAATTGTTCCTGCTGATTGAGAAGATGAGGAAGGAGAAAGTAAATAAAAATGAAAGGTTGATCATTAGACCATTGACCACAACTGAGAGGATAAAACATGGTGCTTCCTCCTTTAGGTATTTTTGCTGTTGATCTGACATCTGTTAAATTCTGCAAGTATATAGAAATAATTCTTTCTAGGAGTAATAATCACCCAGCAGGGTGGATTGTTAATGAAGTAATGAAATAAATTGTGTCGCACTTTGTGGGTACCTGATGGTTTGTGGATTCACCTCCCATGCGGTGTAAAGCCATCCAGAGATATATTTTTTTTAAAAACCTAGATAGCTCTTTGAAATGGAATGTCCACTCAGCTTTTACTCTCAATTTGGAAATGTTGCTAGAGCAAGTTGAAAGAACGAAGATGCATGTATCACTTAAGTATGGGGTTAAGCAAATGCAGAGTGCATTGTGTTGTGGAAGTTGCAAGTGAAGCAGAAAGACAACAATGTATTTCTTTAATTGAAAGCCACATTAGAGCTCAAGCCAAGTTTTGGGAGGAAGAAAAATGCCTACTATTTCTAAAGGACTGAATCTACTGAGAAATCTAGGACATTGCCATGACGATATTCTTTTTTTGTAATTTTGTTCTGACCTTTCTTCCGTAATATCCCAGATGGTGGGAAGTTTGTTTTGTTTGTTTATTTGTTTTTCCAGGGGTGCGTGGTACAGAGATCCTTACATCTAAAATGTAGTAAAACTCGTTGGGTAAAATCCAAATCCATTGAAATCAATAGCAAAACTGCCAGTGATATCAAGAAAGTCAGAATTTCACCCCAAATCATGGTGTTTCCTTTCTTCCTTTGCTTTAGCTATTAAAATACAGTCTGAAAAAATAGAATATATTAACATTTTCTTTAAAATATTGCAGGTTTCCATGCAAAACCATTGCTTATACTGCAATACAAATGTTGTATATGAAGTAGAACAGAAACACAATATTTTTTTTTTTTCTGCTTGGAATCCACTCCAGTGAATCAGATATGAACTGCTCCTCACGTCCCACTTTGTTGATTGAAACAGATATCTGCCTTAGTTATTTCAAGTTCAAGTTTATTGGGTCACTTACTTCATTTCAGTGCTATTCTGACACCAGACTGTGGAGAACTGTGGATGGCTGTCAGAAAATGGGAATAATATTTACAAATACAAGAATGTCTCTCCATTTCAGAGCTCAGGAAAGATGGTGTATGGAAGGAAAGGAGGTCTCATCCCGGGAACTAGGACCAAAAGTAGTGTTGCACCATCCTCCAATGGGGTTGTCAAACCAGTTGATGTTTAATAAACCTTGGATGTCTTTGGGTATTTTTAAATAAGCAGCTCCTCACCCATTACCCACCAATCACCCTCCCACCCACCATTCATTCATTCATTTAGTATCCCATGCACCTCCTACCTCAGGCAGCTTGTGGCGGCTAACAGTTCAACATAAAATAATATATACATATAACAATAGACATATAAATAACAACATATATACATCAGAAACATAAACATATAAAATCCAAACATAATAAGCTGGAGCTAAAGAACCCCACCCTCAACCAACCCCCCTCCCACTACCCGTCTCCCCCATCAAACGCCTGGTGGAACAGCCAGGTTTTACACTCTCGGCGAAAGGAGGGAAGATCCAGGGGCAGACGAACCCCAACCGGGAGGGAGTTCCAAAGCCTTGGGGCAGCCACTAACAATGCTGTCTCCATGGCTGCCACCCGCGCCACTCAGGGAACCTCTGGAGGGAGCCCCCGGAAGACCACAGGAGCCGATCCAGGATCCAGGGGTTTTTAGTTTAGTTTAATCAGAATTTATAGCCTGCCCCTTCCTGCTTAATGACAGCTCAGGGTGGCATACAGAGATAATAAAATCACAATATAAAAATGCAAAATACAATATAAAACAATTAAAATCTATAAACTGACAAGGCATGAATAACCCAATACTCCCTACCCCCAAAAAAGAAAAAGAAAACTCCCCAACGACTACCCGTCCCCCTCACCGAACTCCTGGTGAAACAGCCAGGTTTTACATTGTTTGTGGAAGGAGGGAATATCTGGAGAGAAGTGGATCTCCACCGGGAGGGAGTTACACAGCTGAGGTGCAGTCACCAAGGACACCCTCTCAAATGTCACCCCCCAAGATACTCAATGGATCTCCAAGAGGGCATCCCCGGCTGACCGCAGGGGCCAATCCAGGACACAAGGGGTGAGGCAGTCCCACAGGTGTGCAGTGCCCAGACCATATAGGAGTTTAAAGGTATTAACCAAAACCTTGAATTCAGCCTGGAAGACTATAGGCAGCCAGTGCAGTGAGCAGAGCAGTGGTGTTGTGTGCTCACAGTGGCCCATCCCCGCTAGGAGGTGGACCACTGCATTCTGCAACTGAAGTCTCCAGGTTGTCACCAAGGGTAGCCCCACATACAGTGTGTTGCAGTAGTCTAATCTCGAAGTGATGAATGCATGGATTACAGTGACCAGAAGAAAATGAGCTAGATGTAATTTACAAAATGCACTTCTCGCCACCGCCACCCCCTGAGCATCCAGGCAGAGCTGTGAATTGAGGGGCACACCCAGACTCTAAACCTGAGGGACACACCCCATCAATGATGGGGGCCTCCACTCTCTGGCCCATTCCCACCAGCATCACCACTGTCTTGTTGGGATTCAGCTTCAGACAGCTCATTCTCATCCAATCCCCCACCACAGCCAGACAGGGCATGGGTCAGATGAAAATGGGAGGTAGAGCTGTGTGTCATCAGCATGCTGATGGCACCCAACTTCAAACCTTCTCATGATCTCGCCCAACGGCTGCATGTAGATGTTGAACAGGAGAGGAGATGGAATGGATCCCTGCAGAACTCCACACATGAGATCCCCCAGTGCCACACACTGAGTTCTTCTAGCCAGGAAAGAGCAGAACCATTCAATAACAGTTCCACCCAGCACAGTCCTGCAGGCAGGTCATCAAAATCTCATGGTCAACTGTGTCAAAAGCTGCTGTCAGATATAACAAAATCAAAAGAGTGGACCGACCTCAGCTGAACTCCCGGTGCAGATTATCAACCAATGCCACAAGTGCAGTCTCCATGCCATAGTCCGGGCAAAAGCCAGACTGCGAGAGATCAAGGAAACCAATGCAGTCCAGAAGCCCCAGGAGCTTGTGGGCTACCACCGTTAGAGACTGGTCAATAACTGGCAAGGGAGTCAATGTCAAGCGATAGCTTCTTGATCAAAGGTTGCACCACAGCCTCCTTCAGGCACCCCACAACCCTGCCCTCCACAAAGGAGGAATTGACCACTACCTCCAGCAATGGCCCCAATGTCTCCCAGGTGGCTTTCACCAGCCAGGACAGGCAGGGATTTAGTTCACAAATTGTGGCCCTCACAGGCCCCAGCATCTCCATCACATCAGCAGGCGATACCTGCTGAAATTGATCTCATAAAACCAGACCAGACAGGGCATCCATAACTTTGGGTATATCTACCACATTAAGCACAGCATTGAAGACGTGGTGGATATGAGCAATTTTGTCTGCAAAATAGTCAATAAACATGTCACAGCGAGCACTGGAAGATTCCAGTTCCAGGAAGAGAGAGGCCGGACTGACCAGCCTCTTCACCACCTGGAAAAGCTCACCCAGGTAAGGCAGTCCTGTAGATAAGTGGGGCCCAAACCGTGTAGGGCTCTATAGTTTAGTACCAACACCTTGAATCAGGCCCAGAAGATATAGACAGCCAGTGCAACGAACAAAGCACTGATGTTATATGCTCTCGGCAACCCATCCCCATAAGGAGGTGGGCCACCACATTCTGCACCAGCTGCAGTCTCCAAATCGTCACCAAGGGTAACCCCACATAAAGCACATTACAGTAGTCTAGTCTTGAGGTGATGAAGGCATGGATGATAGTGGCCAGGTCAGAGTCTGAGATATATGACAGCAATTGGCATATCAGATGTAGTTGACAAAAGGTGTTCCTCACCACCGACGACACCTGAGCATCCAGGCAAAAGTGGGAGTTAAGGAGCACCCCCATCCCCCAGACTCTGAACCTGAGGGGCCAGGGAAGGGTGAACCCTGTCAATGATGAGAGTCACCAACTCTTCCTCCCCACCCACCAGCATCACCTCTGTCTTGCTAGGATTCAGCTTCAGACGGCTCCCCCTATCCAGTCCCCCACAGCTGCCAGACATCAGGAAGCACTGAGACTGATGGGCCTGGGTAAGATGAAAAAGAGAGGTATAGGGTTTCATCAGCATACTGATGACACAGTACATCAAACCCCCTCATGACCTTCTCCAGCCGCTGCATGTACACATTGAACAAGAGAAGGGACAGAATAGAACCTTGTGTAACTCCACATGAGAGGCCCCAGAGTAGTCCCCCAGGACCACTCTCTGGGTCCTCCTGGACAGGAAGGAGAAGAATCATTCAAGAACTATTCGGCCTGGCCCCGCATCTCATGGTCAACCATGTCAAAAGCAGCCAACAGATCTAACAGGATCAGTAAGGTGGAACAACCCTGATCCAACTTACAGCGGAGGTCATCAACCAAGGCCACAAGAATAGTCTCAGTGCCATATAACCCAGATGAAAGCTAAACTGTGAAGGATCAAGAAAACCAATGTGGTTCAGATGCTCCTGAAGCTGGTGAGCCACCAATAACCTTCCCTAAAAAGGGATGGTTAGAGCCCGGCCAATAACTGGTGAGAAGTCAACATCAAGTGATGGCTTCTTGAGCAGAGGTCACACCACGGCCTCCTTCAAACACCCTGACACTCTGGCCTCCCTCAGGGAGGCAATGATCACCCGTGCCAGAAATGGCCCTAATGTATCCCAGCTGGCCTTGACCAGCTATGATGGGCATGGATCTCGTTCATATGATGTGGCTCTAACCACCCTAAGAAGCATGCAGGCTTCAGGACTGCATTAGTGCCCTATGCAGCCCTACAACATGCATGATGGGTGGGGAAGTGTTTGTCTAAGCACCCTTCAGTGGTGTCTCAAATGGGGTCACATAGACAAGAAGTTTGGGAAACATTATTAAGATACGGTCCATGCTATAGTATTCAATGGGGACCTGATTCATTCTCCCTCATCTGTCCACTTCATACAGTGAATGTCACCTGCATGAATGAAGCATCTGCATGAGATGAGGTGGATGCAGGGAGACATATGAAAGAGTGAGGTGGGAGCCAAATGGTGCTCTTGGGTCTCCTGCTCTGCTCCAATCCCTTCCCTTCCACAGGCACCTCAGACCCTTCGCTTCCTGGGCTCACTGTGTGATGTGGAGAGCAGAGTAAGTAAGAGATGGTTGCTACTACTAGGCCTCCCCCTCTGCTCTTTCCACTACACCCCTTGTAGCTTTCTCAACCCAGTATGGCTGAAAATTGCCAACCCAGTGGAGTAGCAAGGTTGTTTTGGGCACATGTATGTCCCCAACAATGGCAAGGAAGGAGATCTCCCTATGCATCAGCCTGCCGAAGGCTCCTGGCTAGCCTCAGCCTCCCCCTGAAAAGGTGTTGCCCTGGCTCACAATAAAACCTCAGAGAGTGGCAGAAACCCTACCAAGAAGAAAGGGTGTTGGGTTTTTTTTAGAGTCGCTGGGACCAGCATTCCACTCCTGCCCAATCTGAAAACTTCCTTCTTGTTGGGGCCCTTTTCAAGTGACCTAAAAGCTGCTATAAGGTTTTCAAAGTGGGTGGGAGTGGAGTGTTGTTCCCACCCACGTAGTTCAGTTTAGTTTATTGTTAGTCTTACGACCATCGCAATTAAATAATTAAAATACTATAAAATAATATAAAACAGTTAAAACGGTTGCAATAGTACTATCCAAGCGGAAGTCACATTTTTTTGTGCTTTTGCCCCAAACCTTGCAACAGAATAAGTAATACAATTAGATCTACAACCTAATAAAAAAGACAGTTGAGCAGACTGTGGCCAAAACAAAAAACCCGGAAGAGGACAATGTGGATAATTCCGTACACTTCTAAGATCTGAAATTTCCCAAATGGTACTCATGACAGCTTTTACAGAGCCTCTTCCCCCTCCCCCCGGAGTCAAGGGCCTGGGGTCAACTGAGCCCCCTCACTCCATGGTAGCCACGCCCTGAGGTCACCACTTCTCTAGAAAGCACATGAATAGCCATGAGCCCAGGGAGGCTGAGGTCTGATGTGGATGTGTCAGGGGTGGAGAAGAAAGCAAGATGAGAGGCCTCATTCATCTGGTCACAAGTCGTCCAGATGCATTTGGTATCAAACTGTATAAATTGGGGCTGAAAGTTCATTCAAAGGTTTTTGTTGTCGTTGAGAATCCCAGTTTTCAATTAGTCTCGGGGACTGAGAATGAACCAGGACCCAGTAGTGTCTCGCTGTGATTCTTGACAAGAAACAGTAAACAATTATTTTTTTTAAATGAATGAATGAATGAATGAAAAATAAGTTTAAACTCACTGTGAACTCTGGACGGAGGGGCTAGCCCGGCCTCGGTCCTGACAGCAGCGGAGCTTCTGCTTCTGCTGGGGAGGGGGCACTTGGAGACTGGCTGGCCAGCCAGCATGCTGTGCTGAGAGCACAGGGGAGGCAGCTGGGCTGGCCAACTAGCTGATACTTCAGTCCACGTGCACCCATCACCCCGGAATTCTTCAAGAGTTCATACTGGGACTGAGATCTCACCAAGATCTTGGTCCCGGTACTCGAGCTAATGAAAAATTTCATAGGAAGTAAAATTGCTTCTTGTTTCAGCACTACTCTAAATGAGTGAGTCTCTGCTGTAGTAAAAAATAAAATAAAAAATAAAAATAATTTTAAAAAGTGTGAATGTATTTGTCTTAGATGAGAGTGTTGGGATGAATGCATTTTTCATGATAGCAAAACATGAAAGATTAACTAGAAGCGCTATGCATCTTTAACTATCGGTAAAGTAGTGCTGGGAAGAATGCTAGCACTATGTCTGGATGCCATGATGCAAATATAGGATTTATCATAAATTCAGTTTCCGTGGAGCAGTGCGTTACATTTGTCCCCCCACCCCCGTGTTCCTTGTGTATGTTGTTGTTGTGCACACATGTGAAGTGACAAAACCTGAAGCAATACAGATTGATTGATTGTCCTCGTGTGTGCCGTATGTTACAGCTGTGAACTGAAATCCTGTTGGGCTTGTGGTATTATTAAAAACATACTTTGCTGACTGACTTCTCACCACCTAATTGCCTTTAGCATCTTCAGCTATGCTGCAACTCCTTCAAACACTTCAGTGACTCCGATCAGTTGAAGAGGCAAAATGTACAGTACATTAAGCCTGTTTTTCCATAAGATTAATGTGTGAATGTAGTGATTTGCATGAGCTAGGGGATCTTGATATTTTGAACTGTGTGACTACTAGTATATAAAAGCTTTAGCTCTGCCATTGGCGGGCAAGCATAGGTCTATGGTCATTTTCAGACAAGCCACTCCTCACCCACCTCCCATACATGTGACAGGGCAACACTACAGCCCTGGAACATGTATGGTGGGTGGTGGGTGGAGAATGTCTTGTCTGAAAACATCCTATGTCTCAGTTTCCCGTGAAAGGAGTTAGGCCATTTTTAAATGGGATGCACCCAAGCACCCTCAACCATTCCCCACCCACCTAAGCACCCATCTGAAGATGGTGTGGGTGGGCCCATGCTCCTGTAATCCACACACTGCCCATGCATGGAGCATCGGGGGGAAAACCTAGGATGCTCCATTCAGGGACAGGAGTGGGCAATGCATGGATAGGGGTGCACACCCATCCAAGCCTGTGTAAATACACACACACCCCATCACTCTGTGTCCATCGGCGCTCCTCATAGCGCACATGGACCTTCCCCAACCGTGCACATTTATAAATGGCACTAGATGGCAGGACAGTGGATATGATCAGTTTCAAAAGGCCCAGTCATTCCTTATCTTGTTTCATTTCATTAGTGCTGATGGCCTTGTAACATCATTACCTTTTCATGCCATTTCCCAATGGAAGAAGCTCTGGGTAACCCAATTTTTACAGATGAGCAAGAGGATGCTTGATTTGTCCCATTTCTACCGGGGGACCAATTTCAGACTAGATGGTGACCCGGACCAGGGCAGCAATGGGCCCACATCTGGCAGCCCAGAAAAAGATGTCCTGGTGAGTCCTTGTCCCAGGCAGACCATAGAGGGTCAGTGTTACAATTATTTTCACCTGTAGAGTCACCTATACCCTTAGCTGCATTGGGGTCTAGAATCCCTGTCTGGAGCAGTAGCTCTTTTGCCTTCTGTGTTTTGCAATTTTTCTGACTGCTTAAGTTCAATTTTGGAAAATACAAGGGACCTGAAAGAACAGGTTCAAGACACCTAGAATATTGGAGTTCTATTTCACCTGTTAGGGCCGGTGACAAGCCCACACCAGCACACAGAGTGGTAAAGGATGTACCTTTCAAATGTATGGTTTCTACTTTGCTTTAAGAGAGATACTCTCTTGATATATGGCCAATCTACATTGCTACGTATCCCCCCGTGTGCAAGCTATGCATGTGCATTGTATGTGCAGCATGCACGTATCCCCCCATGTGCAAGCTATGCATGTGCATTGTATGTGCAGCATGCACAGCACACATCATGTGAGTAAGGTGTGTGCATCATGCCCATATCTTGCACAAGGTTCACACACGATGCACAAATGCACCTTGTACATGGGTGTGCTCATAGCAAACTGGATGGACCACACAGAGTACAGAGAAAGTAGCTGGTCTTAAGTCAGACAGAAGAAGAGTCAGGATGGCATCTTAGAGGCTCACTGGTGAAAGGAGACGTGAGCTTTTATAGTTGCCTATGCTGTTGCCCAGGGCTTAATTTGGGGGCAGGGTGGGGCTTACCAGGGCTCAGCCCCACCAATTAAAGTAAAGGAAGAGGGGCTGAGCTTAAGGAAATATTTCCCATAGGAGTGTGCACACCAAAGTGTGAAAGACCAGGAAGAGGGCAATATTGGCCATTGCAAGGTTGAAAACAAAAGCCAGAAAATCCCAGATGGTTTATTTGACTTTCATTAACAACTTTCCTGCCCCATCTCCTGCCTTGATTAAATCCTATAGATTAAATCACACGAACGCCTCTTTTATATTCAGCTTTAGAGTGATAAGGGTGGTCAAATGGTTGCGTTCCTAGCTGGAGATTATTTATTTATATTTATTTAAGAGATTTCTAACCCGCCCATTCTGCCCCAGGCAGCTTTTAGGCAGCTCACAACCAACAATAAAACACTTAAAATTCTCAAAACAAGGAGGAATTAAAACATCCCTAACCACCACCATCCTAACTCATTCCCCCCACCCTTCCCATCCAGATTAGGGTTCAGTTCCATAATCTGACAAGTTTGGGAGCTCGAGGTGTGGCTTCTAAAGTGGGCTCTAATCCTGGTGATTAATCTTTTTTTGTCCCAATTAAGGAGGACTGTTGTTGCCTTTTGCTGTTGCCTACAAAAACCCATTCCTCCTTCTACCAATCAGTAGGGATGGGTGAACAGATCGTGGTTCGGGTTCGGCCATTCGGTTCGTCTGTGTTTGGTTTGTCTGTTTGGTTCGGCAGTTCGCCGAGTTCGCCGAGTTCGGGTTTGACTGTTCGGTTGCCCAAACAGGCCGTTCGGTTAGGTCGTTCGGCTATTCGGTTCAGCCATTTGGGAAGTGTTGTTATGGGTTTTTTTTGTTTTTTTAAATATTTTTTGGTTTTTTATTGGGTTTTATATGGTTTTCTTTTGTTTTTTATTTGGTTTTTTGGTTTTTATATGGGTTTTTTAATATTTTTTTTATCTAATATTATATGTGTGTCTACACTAAATCTAACTGCTATTAACTATTCTAAATGCTATGAACTAAATGGATTATCTAATAAGTACACAGACCTACTCCTACAAACACTAAAACTAAATCACTAA
>QEPC01007238.1:601842-661256 GCA_003113815.1 Sphenodon punctatus
CCGCACAACATCCCATCCCCTAACCTGACCCCCAACCCCTGCTTCTCCCACCCCCACATAACCCCCAACCCCAAACCTCACCACCAACCCCCACTCCTACTTCCTACCCATCCTAAACTAACACCCCCAACACTCTCTTCTCCTCCCACCACAGCATAACATCTTCAGCCCCCCACTTACCCCATCTCCCACTCCTACCTGTAATCCTCACACTCCCCAAATTGATTTCCCACCTCCTACACCTACCTGTCACCTTCTTTCCATGACCCCACACCTCCCTCCTCTTCCTATCATCCCTAGTGCTATTCAGTTGTAAAAATAATTCCACAACTCACTTAGAAGTTGTGCAAAGTTGTCCTCATACATCATATCCCACAAAACCAATAAATTAACCAAAACAAAAAACTTAAGTTTTAAAAAAAAATTCCTTAAATGCACAAAACTTTTCTTAACATTCACAAAAAAACCCAAATTCAGTACAATTACAATTAAAAAAACCTCCCACTACATACATTGCAACAAACATAAACACAAAAAACATGCAAATTATTTCACAATTTGAACAATATTAAATATTTTATCCTCATCAACATAAATGTAATATAAGTACTAAATTCCTTACCATACATACTTTTATTCATTCTTATCAATAACTAAACTATTCCATATTTACATTATTACACTTTTATTTATTAACATCCTTCGACAACATTTTTTTCACAGTGCATTAAGTCTGTTTGTACACAACTGCATTCTGTAGAACGAATTGTATAATGTTATGTATACTCAGATTGTTAACCCTTTATTGTATGAAGTGTATACAATTTGTATACATGTAAACCACAGATTTAATGCACTGTGAAAAAATTGTTGTCGAATGATGTTAATAAATAAAAGTGTATGGAGTGGAAGGTTTTTTTAATTGTAATTGTACGAATTTGGGGGGGTTTTGTGGATGTTAAGAAAAGTTTTGTGCATTTAAGGTTTGGACTTATAGTTAGGGTGGCCATACCTCCCCTTTAAAAGAGGGCAGTTGGTTGCGCCACACATATTATCCTCCCTGACTGAATTAAGAAACATATTTTTCTTCTGGCTTCTTTTCTTGTATCTCCCCTGCTCATGAGTTTCTGCACTGGGTTTCCTCCTCCAGAGCCTGGCCGTGCCCCTGAATGCTGATTAGCTGCTAGCTAGTGCGTCCCCTAGATCTAGCTAGATGTATCTATTTAGATAGATACAGATATATTGTAATTTGGTTGTTTTATTACCCACTCTGAACCCTCAAACTAGGACATGCTATAAGAAGGGTGGCCATGCCTCCCCTTTAAAAGAGGGTACTTATGAAAAATACATGGTGCAGGGCTGCATTGGAACCAATGCAGCCCTGAAACATGTATTTTTTTCTTAAATGTCCTCTTTTAAAGGGGAGGTATGGCCAGCCACCCTAGCTATAAGTCCAAATAAAGAAAATAGGGGAGGCATCATCAGGCTCTGGTTCTTTCATGTTTGATGCAGGAACAGGCCCAAGCACAAGGTGCCACCATAACCCCTTCAGATGTTGAGTGTTATGTTTCTCCGCAAGTTAACTATGTACCTGTTGTTGAAAATGAGAATGTGAGCACTGCATTTCTATCCAGGGGAAAGCACAGACCAGGGGAAAGCACAGACCAGGGGTCTCATAAACAAAGGCAGTTGGTAGCACCACACATTTTATCCTCCCTGGCTGAATTAAGAAACTATTTTCTTCTGGCTGCTCTTGTTATATCTCCCCTGCTCATGAATTTCTGTACTGGGTTTCCTCCTCTGGAATCTGACCGTGCCCCTGAATGCTGATTAGCTGCTAGCCAGTCCATCCCCAGGCAAAGATTTTTTAAGGTCATTTCTTTGGGTTCTTGAATGTCTGACACATTCGTTTCCTTGGAGTGGGTGTGTCAGGCTGTCCCAATTATTCCCTGCTATTTTTATGATGCTGACCCTGATCTCTTGATTCGTAATTTATGGCAACAGCAGTAGCTATGCGTTCTACTCAGAGACAAAACTCATTAAATGGACAGTTTGAGATAGACAAATCTGCAACACACACGCAAAAATGGGAGTAGAAACATTTTTTTATTTTTTTTTATTGGAAACCAGGGAAAGGCAAGCCCAGGGGCATATCTAGGTTGGAATGAGCCCAGGTGCAGAAGATGCAAAGGCAGGAGATGCTATAGCTGGGAATGTAGAGGCACCAGGGAGCTTGGACCCCCACCAGGCATGCTGTGACCCTCTCTGATTCTGAGAGTCACAAAGGTTCATAAAGAACCCATTAATTGCAGTCTGGGATGGACTGCTCTGAACCTGCCTGGGGAAACCTGTTTGGCTAGATTGGCTTTTTTAGCCTTGAGTATTCAGTTCATTGTCCCCAGTGATGGTCTGCAAATTGCTATCCTACCCACCCACACATCTTCCGCAACCGAGACTGCAGGGCAGATAACAAAACTCTTTTTGAATTTGCGATATGTGATATACGACATCGTTCAGGATACTTAAGAAATGTGTTCCCAGAATGGGAGGCCATTATCCTGGATAAAGCTAAGCATGTGCAAGAAACTTGTAAGGATCCGGGCTTCAGTGATCTGCTTTTCATGGATGCTCTGGTCCTCCTACCAGCAGCTTCTTACTTGTTAGCAGTGTTAGCTGTGATGTTCTGTAGAATGTGATGGTGTTATAATCAGAGTCTGGACATTTAAAAACAGTTCAGTTAATTTAACAAAGTGCGGACAAGTACAGACTTTGTGCATAAGAGAAAGATACCAGACCTGATCCTCGGAACCTTGGAACTGAGTGGTTCCGAACCGAGGATCGAGTAATAACAGATGTGACAGTGGCTTGCTTTGATCTAGACAGTGTCATGTTCTGACAACTCCAGATGTTGTCCCGTGCCATGTAACCCTATGGCCAGGCACCTCCCCCTGACCTCTGCACCAAACCAAAATACTTACAGATACAGCAGTGTAGCACACACAGCCAAAGTCACAGAAAATTCCCAAATAACCACTTTGCTCCTGCCGCCAATCAAAAGCTGTCCTGTCGTTGCCCCCTCCCTCACCTATCCCCTCCCATTAATTCCCTGCCTATCAAATATGGCATTAAATTTCATTTCCTAGCTCAAAGAAGCCAGGGTCAGGGGTGGGTCACTCCGGTCATGCACAGATCCAACACTCAATTGAGGATTCCTAACTTTCTGAGTACCGGACCTGATCCTCGGAACTTTGGAACTGAGTGGTTCCTAACCAACGACCATGATCCTCAATATATTCTGTAAAAAAATCAAATACTCAGTTTCAGCACTACTTTTGAACAATTTCATCTGGTGAGAAGGCTGAAACCTTTTCTATCATTCTCTTTTATATATATATATATATATATATATATATATATATATATATATATATATATATATATATGTGTGTGTGTGTGTGTGTGTGTGTGTGTGTGTGTGTGTGTGTGTGTGTGTGTGTGTGTGTGAGAGAGAGAGAGAGAGTCTGAAAGGAGAATCATGTGTGTATATTTTCCAGCTACACATAAAATGGCCGTTGTGTCCATTCCGTGGATGTGTGGCTCAGCAGTGGCCATTTTGTGTATACACAGAGCATTTTCATTTTTGAGGGTCCTCGGTAATCTCATGAAATTCTCAAAATCCTAAAAACGCTCTGCACATGTGCAAAATGACCACCAGGGCCTGCGAATGCCCAGAATGCCCACAACAGACATTTGTGCATGCACAGAGCTGGTTTTCACAAAAATTCAAAGCTGGAAGGTCAAATCCTTCCCCTTTGGACCCCCATCAACTTCAGCCAGATTTCAGAAGTGACCCAAGAGGTGCTCTTCCGGCTTTTATTGTTCTATTGAACAAGGCAGGATTGTGAGTGAATTACATTTGAAAGCATTTAAAGTTCTCCAACGCTTGAAAAGCTCTTTAAAGGTCAAGCTAATTAAGACAAAGTTTGTTTGTACCTACGAAAAGTAGATACTATTATTGGAAATACATTGCAGTGCAATATATGGCATTTCACTTACCAGTTTAAAATTTTGCAAGCTTAATTTGGAAAGAGCAGAAATAATCTTATTTTGGCTCCCTGATGTCTTACTTAAAATGACATTTCAAATCAATAGTAATGATTTTTTTTGGCTATGATTTAGACCAGTTTTATTCTTCCAGATATGAAGTAGAGTGCAATAATTAAGCAACTATTTACATACCCTTGAAAATTGAGATAGAAAGTATACAGAAGGGGAGAGTACTCTACCAGAGATAACAAAATGTATTAGTTTAATCAACAGTAACATAATATTTGCTTTGTGCATACCCAATTAATATCTGATAATTACAGATTCATCACAAAAGGGACATTATTATTATTATTATTATTTATTAAATGTTATGGCCCTTGCTTTAAAGAGAATTTTATCTCATGATGTGTGGAAAGAAAAGCAGCAAAACTATATAACAAACCTACAAATTAATTAACAAATATGTGAATCCTCTCCTCTATCACTTTCCTGTTAGCGTTACTGTTCATTTAAAAAAATTATTTATTTTACCTTTCTACTCCTCACTATGCCTTTGAAGGCAATCACCCAAATGAGATTATTGGTGATTTCATTTACTTTGACTCTGTTGTCAATACAGGCAGCATCAAGCATTGTGAGTGATGGGGTGTCTTGTCAAGTATGGGTGAAAATAAATGAGCGATTAGCTGGCTGGAGTCCAGGGTTACTCCGGGAGCCCGCACACAGCTGCCACTTTCAGGTTCCATGCAACGAACAAGACAGATAGACAGGCACCGTACTCTGCACCGCATGCCCCACCCTCTCCTGATGCACAGCCAGGACCAGTGGAAAGACTTTTATCACCCTAGACAAATCCCTGTCCATGCACCCCTTGTGTAACCTGTGCATGTATTGTGCACCTCACATGCAACCCACGTGCATGTTAGGCGCAACCCCCATGTGCACACAGTTAGTTCACAACATGCATATGCACAGCCTGCTTCTTGGGCACGGAGGGGTTTGTAGCCCCACTCCCGCCTGCCTCCCGGTACCGAGTTTACCAGCAGTGGCACCCATTTACCTTGTAGGAGAAGTGGCAACAGCAGCTGGATCAGGAGCAGGAGAGATGGGTGCGTAAGCTAGATCAGAGGTGGAGCCACCTGGGGGCACCTCTCCCACCCCCTATCCAGTGCAGAGCTTACTGCCAAGGCCACTTAGGGCAACAAGTTGAAGGGGGCGCCTCTCCTGTGCCATCAAATGCAGAGCTTATCACCAGTGGTGACAGCGGGGCAGCTTGCTCAGGAGCAATAGAGTCGCCCAAGAGCCCCCTTCACATTGGTGCCCTAGGCAGCCGCCTGAGCAGCCTAATGGTAGCACCGGCCCCGCGCACCCCAACTGTGGTTTTGATCAATTTTCTTGTTTATTTTTTGCTTTTTGGAGTACTCCCCAAAGTGAAAGTGAACCGATACAGCATCTGTGAGTGCAAGAGGTGAGAGAGTGCATGCTCACCAGACCACTCTAGGTGCTCTGCCTGGGACTCTGTGGTCCTGGCAGATTTGTACATGTTGAGAGGCTGTGTACACCCTATCAGAAGGGAGGCAGATGTGGGCATGCATCCGCATGGTGGGCTACACCTTCTCTGGGGTCACACCGGGAATGGGGGCTGCAAGGTGGGTGGGTGGCGTGAGGGGTGAACATCTTGTCATCTCTGGGTTGTCTTGTTTTGCCTCCGTATCTCCTTTTCTACACTGCTTTTATACGGTGAAGCTGTAAGAGTTTCATGTTGTGCTCTACATTTCCCAAAGAGAGGTGACACATGCTTAAGTGTACAAATCATAAGTCATCTATGTCAGTGAGTTTCTCGGAAATGTTAAACACCTTGGATTTGGTCCAGATGTTCATCTAGTCCTAGTTATGTCTGCCCTAGATACATCAACTGAAGGGGGAAGAAGAAAAGAAAAAACAGCTAGCTCTGCAGAGTCTCAATTCTACCCTTTCAACACATTGCTTCAGAGTTTTCCTTCCTCTGCTAACGTACTTTTGGGCCATGAAAAAAGGATCTCAAAGTTGTCTGCAGCCAACGTTTCTGTAGAAACCTCTCATTGAGTCTTTTTCAAAGAAAAATATCTTTCCATAATGCTAAAAAAAAAGTTTAAAATGTTAAAAAGAAAAGCAACTGCAGCAATTATATTGCAAAACAAGCAAATTTAGGCTGCATTCATTAAAATACACACTTCACATTAGGCCTTTTGACTGATCTGGAATAAATAATTGGAGAATTTCAGCTTTACAAATGCAGTAGTAGATACAGGAGATGTCTTCAGGTGGTTCTGCGTACAGCAGAAGTGGAGCAACCCTTCTGAATCCACGGAAGATGTCTGTGGATTTAAAATGGTGCATTCATATCTGCTGTGGATTTATACTCTTCAGCGGCTGGGAGACCATTTGGTTTGTCAATGGAACATGGACTGTATTGATCTGCATTCCGTCAGACCCAGATTAAAGTAGTGGGTTCTGAAAGATACAGCTCGTACTGTGAAGAACCTTCAAGTGGTTCTGTGTACAGCAGAAGTGGAGCAACCCTTCTGAATCCATGGAAGATGTCTGAGGATTTGGAATGGTGCATGCATATCTGCTGTGGATTTATACTCTTCAGGGACTGGGAGACCATTTGGTTTGTCAATGAAACGTGGACTGTATTGATCCACATTCCGCCAGACCCAGATTAAAGTAGTGGGTTCTGAAAGATACAGATCGTACTGTGAAGAATCTTTTCAGTTCTAGTTCTGTATTCCACGATCAGTGTATGTAAAATCACTAGAACCTCCTTTAGAACTGAAATTGATAGGTGATTTGCTACCTGCAGGTAATAGCCGTGTTTTTGAGTACCATGTCAGGTACTTGACAGGCTACTTGATTACCAATTGGGTACCTGAAAACTCAAAACATCAGTAATATCCAGTGACAGTATTTTTGAGTTTCTGATTACCAATTTGTATATTTGGATGGAAAACTGAAAAATTGGGATGGAAACCTGAAAAGCTGGGACCTAAAGTCATCATTCCAGGACTGGAAGTCATCATTCCAGGGTGGAAATTCAAAAAAAAGATTTTGGAAGTTTTTTAAAAAAAAAAAAATCAGAGGAAGTCGACATTATCAATCATTATCCGATGTTGCTGGGTCGATTTGGGTACCAGAAATTCCACTGGTATACCCGTTTTTGGAAGTACTAATTTCAGCTCTGTTCATTAGGCACATGGATTCACTCATCATCATCCTGCTTTCTAAACGCGACCATATAGTTCACTCCCAAGACCTGTGTCATTTCTAATTCTCACACTACCAAACTCAGCAACTTTGATTGCTTCCAATACATTTTTACAAACTCGATACCAAGCACTATCTGCTGTCAGCTTCATTTTTGGATTTGAATACCCATTTCGGATAATTCATCTTCAGTATTTTGGTGACTTCTGCTCATTTGTTTTCTTTCAGTGTTTTGATTTGAGTATTTTGTTCACTTTCACAGTGCCACTTAGGGCGTCTTTAGACGTAACAAAAATCAGTTGTCAAACCCCTTAAGCACGTGTTTGGCTGTTGTGTGTAAGCATCATAACAAACCCAACACCAATTTGGCCACCTGTTGAACACGCAATGTGAACACCATTGCATCACAAGGACAATTTGTGTGTTTCGGCTGAACACATGGACAATGTTGTGCCTAATGATATCGCGTGACATGTTAGCAGGTACCACACAGGAAACAAGGTGGCAGCACTTGCATGCCGAGATCAGGTGATGAGGGAAACACCGATTTGTCCCAGGATGGACTTTGTGTCTAAGCAGCACCACGTCAGGGCCAAACAGTCAAAACACACATTCAGACACCCTTGGGCGTTCTGTCTAAAGCCACCCTTAGAGCTATTGCACCCCACACTGCTGTGAAATGGTGCTAGTGCACTAAAGTGAAGTAACTGAATTAGTGAATTACCAAATCCAAGCAAATGAAGAATCAAATGAAGCCGCTAAAAAACCCCAACCAACCAAAGATGAAAAGATCATATCATTAATAAAGATTTATACATATATTCATTAATTTAATCAAACACGTGAATAACCATTACAAGTATAAGATGATGTGTTTGTGTCAGTTCTATTTTCCTCCAAAAACTAATGAGGGTGGAGTTATAACAGCATTTGTTAAACCTAAGAGAGATGAAGAGAGCACTATGAAGGACTCACTTAATATTAATTACGCTGAGGCTCATATACTACATCAGCAAATATCCTAGACAGATACTGATCATATCATCCCTTTAAATGAGACATTTTTGAGGATCATTTTTTTGGGTACTTTTAAATGAATGGATTCAGTCAATTGATAAATCTTAATCCCATCTCCATTGAGATCCTTTCTTGTGTTGCTTTAAATCGCTCTGCTACTAGCGCAGTGGGTTTTTTCCTCTGCATCTGTTTTCTAAATTGGGTCATGCCATCTTTCCTCTACTTGACTGCTGAGTTATGTCTTTTACTGTTGTTCTTTTCGCTTGTCCATCCGTCCCTGTGAAATGCAGATGGGGTGTCACATTGCAGCTGTAGCGAAAATAGAAAAATGTACCGCTGTAATGCTTGAGTTCCAGATACTCTATCCAGTGGTTTTACATGCAGCAGATAAAGATTTTACCCTGATAACCCTGCTATCTGATAGGTACCAAATGGAGTAGATAGTTCACTATCTGAGAATCTGTAATATAAATACCAAGTTGTGCCTTAATGTAGAGTACATTAATAGGCTGCTTAGCAGTGCCTGTCTGTCTGTGCCTCTCTTGCTATCTCCCTCTTGCCCACAGACATGCACTGGGGTAGCATTGCAGGAGAGGTGTTGTTTTTTTCACTGGGCTGTGTTACCGCTTTCCACGATGTCTGTCTGAGAAAGGTCAGCCTGGTGTCCTTGTTGCTCACACTGGCTTTTTACTTGATTTTTTAAAAGTGCCAGTAAGCAGGATTAGGGGTTTGCTGGAGAGTCACAGACAACAAACCAAAAAGTGATTCCGTGTCTGAAACAAATCTTGGAAGGTTTTTTTTATACGTGCATCACAGATGGGGAATGGTGGGTTTTAAGTACCAAATCTTTTGTATTGCATTCGTTTTACGACATGTCTGAACTTTCTAGAGTCTGAAAGCATGGTTTGGCAGATAAGAGTTTGGTACTGGAAGCCAGGCCAACTGGAGTCTGTGCCTGGGTCTACTAATAATATTTGGCATGTCATCTCTCTACTCTGTGCACGAGGGACACCATTTGTAAAACAGGGATAGTAGTACTTGCCTTCCATTGCAAAGCATTTTTATTTCCAGTTCTAGGTAAAAAGAAGAGAGGGGCTTGCTCATGGTAATGTTGATTATGCTGATGTGTCAATTTATCAACGTCTTTCTGGGAGTTACTTTGTCCTCCTTTCTCTACTAAATGAATATTTTCAGGAATGGTGAAGGAGGTGGTTAGTTGTTGCTGAAAAAAACAAACCAACTAGCTTTCCTGGATCCAAGGATTTGGATCCAAGGATTTGTATCCATTCTGGATGAATCATTTGCCTCATCTTGCAAGGTAGAGAGGCCTCCACAGCTTACTATGGGAGAATCTTTTCAATGAGACCTTATAAAACAACAGGGTTCTATATATTTCCCTATTATGTAGGGGTGTGCAGAGAGGGAAAAAAGAATGTTTTTTGTTCAATTTGCATTATTAAAATGACATTCATTTTCATAATTTTTTGTTTTGTTTTCATTATTTTTGTCTTCATTATTTCCCATCATTTTCAGTAATCTTTGGTAATTTCTGCTATTATCAGTATTTTTTTGTTATTTCCGTATTATCAGTAAGACTGAAAATTAACGGAAATTACAGAAAAATGGCAATAAATAATGAAAAACATTTTTGTTTGTTATTTTTGTTACTTTCATTTTTGTTTTTGTTATTACAATAGTGACATTTACATTTTTGCTATTGAAATAATGAAAACAAATGACCAACCCTAATATCAACCAAAAGCTCCCTCTTGCAATTTCCACCATTGGCCCAGGCCCATTTGACTGAGGCTGCATTCTCACCTGTGGCAGTGGCGGCGACAGCAGGAGGGGCGAGGGAGATGCGGCAGCGCGGAGAAGCCGGCGGCCGGGAAAAGAGCCGGTGTGAATGGGGATCTGCCGCGGCTTCTCTCGTGCATGTCAGGGCAGGATTTTGCACTGCCACCGCAGATGAGAATGCAGCCTCAGGCACTCACAGAGGCATTTTCAGTGGCTGCTCCACAGCTCTGGAACTTTCTTCCCTTGGAGGTTCACCAAAGCCCTAATCTGAGCGTATTTTCAGACGTTATGATACCCACTCAACCACGGTGAATTCCCCGTGGTGGCAGATGGTCCCGTAACGTCTGGTTGCTCTCCGCCAGATGTTTACCACGGTGAACTACCGGTAGTGAGCAAAATAACCACACTTTTGAGGATGGTCCGGGCACCATCCCTGAAAGCGTAGTTAATTGAGCCACGGCCGGGAATCGGCGGATGGTAACATCTGTTACCGCCGCCGATTCCGGGCCGTGGCCCAGCCCCTGGGTTGGAATCGGGCACAATGGCCGGATTGGCCGCTGTGCCTGCCCGTCTCCAGGAGGGTGGGCGGCTGGGAGAGCATGTGAGGGTGGGGCTGTGCAGCCGCACGTTGCACCACGCAACCCCGCTCCCCCCAGATTCCCCACCGGAATCAGCCGGCACATCTGTTGGACATGACTTTTTGATCCCGGCGGGGAATCAAAAGGTGATTCCGTGACAGGGCCAATAGGTGCCCCATCACGTCTAAAATCACCCTGAGTGTAGTAGGTTTAACAGTCTCACCCTGAGAATTAACTAAAGTTCCATTGTTTATTGCACTCAGTTCTCCACCTTCACATATTGTATGGGTAGCCAGGCAACACCCTCTGGCTCCCCTAGTCCACGTATTATTACAGTCCTGGCCAGACTTTCCAGGGCAACTTACTCTAGCTAGTGAAGTCCTTTTACATTACCAAATCCTTTCTGGGTACCAGCCTCCAGGCAGGATTTGCCAGTAGGCAGAAACCTGCTTTCCCCTTGTCTCCTCCAGCATTTCTCATGGGTTGTCCAGTCCCCACAAGTACTTCCCTCCTAACCCCTGCTGCTCCATTCTCTGCTGGCCAGGCACAATCCCTCCTGGAACCAGCTTGGAGACAGTTCCCTCCCTCACTACTAGCCCTTTCCCAAGACCGAGTTCCAGCTCAGCCTTCAGGTCCCTGGGCTGGCCCTTGCCATTCCTAGCTTGACTGCAACCCTTTACTTCCTTAGCCCAGCTAATGGCTGGTCCAGGTGAGGCATCCAAGGTACAGTCCTACTGCCACTGTCTGCCCTTCTCCGGCTGGTGCTACCTTAAGCTGGCCTCCTCCATCCCCGCGCAGCCAGCCTCAACCACTATTTCTCATTATTTCACTTCAGCCCACTGTGTAATTGCTAACTCTTCTCGGCAGGTGGTTTTTCCAGTCCAGAAGCTGTGATCAGCTGCACCAAGCTCTGGATCTCAATAGCTTCACTCACCACTGGGGACCAGGAACCTCCCTGCTCCTTTATGCTATGCCTCCTTAACACTCTCCTTCCCTCCCAGTGACCAGCTGATTCGCCACCCTTCCACCTTGGGATTCTGGCCTCTACCTCCGTTATAGCCAGACCACACCACTCAGTTTCACTTTACTCTGGGCCCCTCTACATTGTGCACTTTGCTTTAAGCCAGCACTTAGTCCCCACCCCACCTCACCCCCTGGTGTGCTGCTCCTTGGGCCCCACTGGTTTCTTTGGCCTTCTCCAGGCCCTTCTGTAACCCCCAAGGGATTTTTAACATACCCTAAAGAGACCCCAACCCTCACTAGGGATCGGATAGAGCCTGGGCCCACCCAGCTCTCCAGGGTCCCAACCCTGGGACCCCAGATCAGTTCTGTTACCTCAGTTTCACCATTCATCTTCCCAGGTTTCTCTTCAATCTAATCCACTAATTATCCCCAATAAATACTCTCAAAAAGCGTTCATTAATTACCTCACAATGTCTCATACCCAGAGACTCTTAATCCTCCCAATTCCCACAAACTCTACAGCCAAAACTTTTGGGGACCCCTCTTCCCCTGGTCCCCTGTACTTCTCTGTTACCAAAGGACGCCGGCTCCTTTTCCTCCCTTTTGCATCCTTTTCACACCTGCACAACACTGGCTCCACCGACTCAGGCTTCAGATGAGCTCCAGCCCAGCTCCAAACCCTCTCCTGGGTGAGCCTCTTGCTGATGTGCAGTCCTCAGGTGGTGAAGTCCCCCGCTGGCCAGGGGTGAACACTGCCCTCATTCTCCATCCCTTTCTTTAGCAGGGTGAGCAGTCTCCATGATTCCCTCTCACAAAATCCCAGATATCCAAGCTCACACCGGGGAATTAAGCTGCAGTTCAGTTGCTTATTGCACTCAGTTCTCCATCTTCATGCGTTGTCTGTGTAGCCAGAAAACAACATCAGACTCCTCAATCCAGGTATTATTACAATCCTGGTTAGACACCCCTTCTGCCTCCCAGGGCCCCATTCCAGGCAACATCCTCTAGCTTTTGAAGTCCCTTTCCTCTACCAAACCCTTCCACCTGGGAACCATCCTTCAGGTAGGGATTGCCAGGAGACAAAAACCCACTCCCCCTTTGTCTTCTCCAGCAGTCCTCATGGGTTGCCCGGTCCCCAGAAGGACTTATTTCCCAGCTCCTACTGCTCCAGGTTCTGGTGGCCTCCTGGAGCCAGCTTGGAGACAAAGCTCCCTTCTGTCTCCTACTAGCCCTCTTTGCAGACTGAGTTCAAGTTCCAGCTCGATCTGCAGATTCCTGGGCTGGCCTCTGGTACACCTGGCTTGGCTGCATTCCTTTACTTCCTTTCCCCAACTACTGACTGGCCCAAGTGAGGGGTCCTAGGCATGGTTGCACCACCACCGGCTGCACCTCTCCAGCCAGTGCCACCTTAAGCTGGTGCTAACCCCCTTCCTTAAAGGGCCAGGCCCCTTTTCCACCTACACTGTGTGTCTTCCGATGGAGTGTAAAACCTATTTATTTGGCCAGGTATTTAACAGGTGGGGGTAGATCCACGGGTTGGCCAGGGGAGTATTATAAGTATTCTATGGAATTTTATGGGTTTTATTGTGCATTTTATGTCTTTTATGTCTTTATGATGTTAGCCATCCTGAGCCTTAAAATATTATTTATTTTTTCAATAAAAATTGAAATGAACAAATAAAAATATATTAAAAACAAACAAACAAACCATTAAACTGCATATAATACCAAGTTCAAATCATTCCCACATCCCCCAAACCCATTAAAAGCTCAGCCAAATGAGTAGGCCTTGCATCACCATAGATATATGGCTATTCCAGGGTTCATTGTACTTTTGTGAGTGAGTTAGTTTGCCTGGGTTTCCTTGGCAGCTCCTTTTCTTCCTGTCCCCTTTAATGCAGCAGGCTGCCCACTAGCTAAATGGTGTCTCCTACACCGGATGCTGGTGAATGGAAAGGCTGTTGTGGGCATAGCCCTGGGAATCTCTTCTATGTGAAGCCTTTGAGATGAAAGGCCTGCTGCAAATTCAAAACAGATAACAAATTGCTCTTTGAGGATTGGAGCCTGCATTTTAAATGTTCTTAATGGCATGGATTGTAATTTGATCAAATCAGGAATTTCTCCTCTCCCCCCCACTCTTTTTTTTTCTTTTTGTAGTAGACGGGGTGATGGGGAGGGATGCGTCTCAGTGTGACAGTCCTGGCCTGTCACTAACTCTACACTCTGTTTAATCTAAATATGTCCTCTTGCTGGAGGTGCCTTGTTGCAAATCAATGGAGGAAAGCCTGAAACACAAATAAGTGCAACTTCATTAAGAACATAAGAAGTGCCATACTAAGTCAGACCAATGTCCATCAAGCCCAGCATCCTGTCTCCAACAGTGGCCAGTTTTGGTCGCATATCAGCGGTCCTCTTGACAATCCATTCCCTGTTGATCACTCCCTGCTCCACACATTCATATCAATGGGGCAAATCCCATGCCTCGCATGTGCCGCACACATCCCATGCACATGCGTTGCAAATTGCACGCATGTCCATAGGGATTGCATTGTGTTATGCGGAACCCCGTTGGATCCCACGCGGATCCCGGTTGGGGCTGCGGCCGTGGTTGAGAACCCGTAGCTCCTACTGACTTAATCTGAAGACGGGGCATGCACTTCTTAATACCAGTCCCTAAACGGAGCCTTCGTTGCAAGTTTTTGATTAATATGGGGCTGATGAGTTTAAGATTACTTACCAAAAATAAAACCACTATGAGGGTAAATATGTTTGGAATTACTAAGCTACTTATTGCTAATTTACTTATATATGACATGCTTGAAGGCATGTGAAATGAAAATTGGCTTGTCTACAAAGAATATTCACTGCATTTTCAGCACCCTTTTTGTCCTCATCATTCTTAATTTTCCAAATAAACCTATGCCTTATAAAGGCTTATTTTGCCCAGTATTGAAATGCAGGTTGGAAAGTGACATATTTTCATAGAACTGATTTGGGTGGTTCGCACCCGGAGACTAATGGAACCCAAGAGGTTCCGGAAAGCTCTTGGGGAGTTACCCTCTTGACAACCGCCTACTCGATGACCTCGTGGATTTACGGACTACCTGGCTGTTGGAGGCAATGGTTCGGATGGCTCCAAAGAGTCCACTCCCTTGGCGATGGCGCCTCAGGCCTCCATGGTTTATGAAGGGCCTGAGGTTGCCGGAGCGGGAAGGACAGCGGTCGGAGCAACAGTGGCACCATTCGCATGCTGAAACTGACAAATTGCAGTATAGAGCCAATTTATGTGCCTATGATGTCGCTGTAACGGCAGCAAAAAAGGAATTTTTTGCTTTCCGTATAGCCTCTGCAAAATCTCGTCCAGCTGAGCTTTTCCAGGTGATGAGGGGGTTGGTCGGTCCTCTCTCCCTCCACCTGGAATCGGAGCTATCTAATGCCTGCTGTGACACGTTTGCTGATGATTTTGCAGAAAAAATAGCTCGGATTCTCCACAACTTCGACGCCGCACTTTATTGCACTGCAGAGGTTGTGGAAGTCCCGCCTTGTCCGGTTTTGTGCGATCAGTTTCAGTTGGTGTCATATGCCAGGGCAGGGGTTGTTCTTGGGCAGTTAGGGCCACCTTTTGTGAACTTGACCCATGCCTATCCTGGCTGGTTAAGGCCAGCCGGGAGATGGTGGAGCCATTGCTGGTGGGGGTGATCAAAGCCTCCCTTTTGGAGGGCAGAGTGCCAGGCTGCCTCAAAGAGGTGATGGTGCAGCCTCTGCTCAAAAAAAACATCACTTGATGTTGATTCCCTCGCAAGTTATCAGCTGATCTCTAACCTTCCCTTTTCGGGGAAGGTTATTGAGCGGGTGGTGGCCCAGCAGTTCCAGGCGAATCTAGACTGCAGTGGTTTTCTGAATCCCTTTCAGTCCGGTTTTCATCCAGGCTATGGCACAGAGGCTGCACTTGTGGTCTTGGTCGACAACCTTCGACTTTCGACCCTGCTAATTTTCTTAGGTCTGTCGACTGTTTTTCATACAGTTGACCATGAGATGTTGGTGACTCACTTGCAGGATTGAGCTGGAATGGGTGGGATTGTCCTTAACTGGTTCTGATCCTTCCTGGCTCGGAGAACTCATTGTGTGGTGCTTGGGGATTGTTCTTTATCTCCACGGGACCCAACATGTGGTGTCCTACAAGGTTCCATTCTGTCCCCACTCTTGTTCTATGAGTATATTCAGCCACTTGGTGAGGTCGTGAGACAGTATGGGGTCAATATGCTGATGACACCACTCTACCTTTCATTTTCATTTGACTCAGACCCGGAAGTCTCGGTGCTTACCCGATGTCTGGCAGCTGTTGGGGATTGGATGAGGGGAAGCCGACTGAAGTTGAATTCCGACAAGATGGAGGTGATGGTGGTGGGGAGGGCAGTGGATGTGATGGCTCCCATCATTGATGAGGTCCTCCCTCTGCTGGTATCCCAGGTCTGTAGTCTGGGTGTGCTCCTCAATCCACAGCTCCACCTGGATCTCCAGGTGGGAGGTGCAGGGTAGAAAGAATTTCAAATAAATAAACAAATAAATAATTTTATTTACGTTATTTATTTATATTATTTCAAAACGTATTACCCCCACCCCCCTGCCACAGCAGCTCGGGGTGGCTTACAACAATAAAAAATAATTAAAACAATTAAAAACACATTAAAAGGAGAAAACAGATAAAACAACCGCCCCCACCCATCACCCCTCTCCTCCGCCAAACGCCTGGCAGAACAGCCAGGTCCTGCAACTTTCTGAAAAGAGGGGAGGTCCGGGGCCAGCCGGGCCTCACCGTAAGGGAGTTCCATAGGCGTGGTGCAGCCACCGAGAATGCCATCTCCTGCGTGGCCACCTGAGAAACTCAGGGGACCTTGAGCAAGGCATCCCCGGATGACTGCAGGGGCCAATCCAGGACACAGGGAGCGAGGCGGTCTTTCAGATAGGCAGGGCCCAGATCATTTTTGGCTTTATAGGTTAAAACCAACACATTGAATCAAGGGATGGACGAACAGAACCAAGTTCGGAAATTTGGTTCGGTTCAGTTCGGTTTGAAAATCGAGTTCGGTTTGAAAGTTCAGTTCGGTCGACCGAACTATTCAAGTTCGGTCGACCGAACTATTCAAGTTTGGTCCAAACTCCGAACTTCCAAACAGAGTTCGGAAATTCAAACCCCATTGAACTAAATGGAATATTATTGTATAGGGATGGGCGAACAGAACCAAGTTAGGAAATTCGGTTCGGTTCGAAAATTGAGTTTGGTTCGGAAGTTCGGTTCGGTCACTTGAACTGGTCGAGTTCGATCCAAACTCTGAACTTCCAAACTGCGTTCGCCCATCCCTACTTGAATCGGGCCTGGAAAACCACTGGCAGCCAGTGCAGAGAGCAGAGCACTGGTGTAATATGCTCCCGGTAGCCCAGTCCCACAAGGAGATGGGCCGCTGCATTCTGCACCAGCTGCAATTTCCAAGCTGTCACCATGGGTAGCCCCACGTAGAGCGCATTACAGTAGTCTAGTCGAGAAGTGATGAAAGCATGGATGACTGTGGCCAGGTCAGAGTCCAAAACAAATGGCCAAAGCCATTGCACCAGATGCAACTGGTGGAAAGCACTCCTCACCACAGCCTCCACCTGGAGATCCAGGTGGAGCTGCGCATCGACAAGCACCCCTAGACTCCGTACCTGGGAGGTCAGTGGAGGACAGACCCCATCAATGATGGGGGCCACCAATTCCATTGCCTTACCCACTAACATCACCTCCTTCTTGTCAGGATTCAGCCGCAGTTGATTAGCCCTCATTCAATCTCTCACAACCACCAGGCACCAAGTAAGCACTGGGACTGCTGGGACTGGGTCTGTTGAAAAAGAGAGGTACAGTTGGTACCCCAAACCCCCTAATCACTTCACCGAGCGGCTGCATATGCAAGTTGAACAGGAGAGGGTACAGAATAGAACCCTGCAGAACTCCACACGTGAGGTCTTGGTATGATGAAAAACAATCCCCGAGAACCACCCGCTGGGTTCTTCAGAACAGTCCCACCCACTCCTGCACCGTCCTGCGTCACCAACATCTCATGATCAACGGTATCAAACACAGCAGACAGATCAAACAGGATCAGCAGGGTCGAGCGACCCCGATCCATATCTCGGCGCAGGTCATCTACCAAAGCCACAAGCGCAGTCTCAGTGTCATAACCTGGATGAAAGCCGGACTGAGAGGTATCAAGAAAATCGATGCAATCAAGATACCCCCACAGCTGCCGAGCCAGTACCCATTCAATAACCTTCCCTAAAAAGGGAAGGTTAGAGTCAGGCCGATATCTGGCAGGGAAGCCAGAGTCAAGCGATGGTTTCTTGAGCAGAGGCCACACCACTGCCTCCTTGAGACAGCCCAGCACTCTGCCCTCCCACAGAGAGGCATTGACCACCCCAGCCAGCAACGGCCCTATTGTCTCCGGCAGATCTTAACCAGCCAGGATGGGCAAGGGTCTAATTTAAAAGAAGTGGCTCTGACTGCCCCAAGAACATCCACCGCATTGGCGGGCTTTGAGATTGAACTATTGCAACCACTTTACCTGGGGCTACCTATGGTGACCGTCGGGAGACTGCAGCTAGTGCAGAATGCTGAAGCCCATCTCCTTATGGGGACAGGTCACCGTGAGCACATTACACTGGTGCTCTGGGCTCTGCACTGGCTGCCTATAGTCTTCTGAGCCTGATTCACGGTACTTGGTTTTAACCTATAAAGTCCTATACAGTCTTGACCCGACTTACCTGTGGGACTGCTTTGCTTTCCGCACTCTGGAGCGGCCTCTGCAGTCCACTGGGGGTGCTCTTCTCGAGGTCCCCCATGTGGCTCGGGGAGGCACTATAGAGAGGGTGTTCTCAGTGGCCGCACCTAGGCCATGGAACTCCCTCCTGATGGAGGCCCTGGTGGCCCCAGATCTCCCCTCCTTCCATCATATGTGTAAAACCTGGCTGTTCTGCCTCAGATCTCCCCCCTTCCATCGTATCTGTAAAACCTGGCTGTTATGCCTGGCTTTTGGGGGGGGGGGGGGGGATGGGGAAGGGCTGGTTTTGTCTAAAGCATCCCAGTGGTGGCTCCTGTCAAGAGACTGGATGGTGGGCTACATGGTCTCTTAAGATATAAGGAACTACCTGAGTAAGACCAATGGTCCATCTTAGCCCACTCTTGTCATAACCTGACATGGCAGCGGGATTTCAATTCTGGATCTCCAGCAGAGGCCTCACCCAGGCATACTACCATAGAAACTGAATCGGAGATGCTGGGGATTGAAGTTTGGACCTTTATACATGCAAAGCATGTGCTCTAACACCTGAGCTACAGCCCACCCACTCTTGGGGCATTTTTAGATGAGCACCAAATATTGTGGATTAGTACTTACCGCTCATTGAAACAGTTCTTATTTTAATCCGGATTTAATGTTTAGACATGCGTGTTATCGCAAATTTAGAATCAATCTGCATTTAAAGTAAACTGCTTTTAATGTTTTCTCAAGCAGAAATGCAGATTAAAGCACTATTTAAATCCACATGAACTGTTTAAATGTTAAAAACACATTTTAATCCGTGAATTTGTGAAACCGGTTTCATAAAACCCCGATGTCGGGGGTTTATGAAACTGATTTTACATCTTGAAAATTCCACCTTAAATGCGCATTAGATTTCTCTAATGCACATTAGTTGTCTCATCTAACAATGCCCTTGGTCTGACCCAGTATGGCAGGTTTTTATATTCTTAACAGAAACTCTCCATAATAGTTTAAGAGAGACAGAGAAGGCTAGCTTATGCTACAGATATGACACAGGAATTTAAGAAGTCAGACAGTAATTATTGAAATAGAATTTTGACAAGGACACTGCGGTCAAGACCTCTCCTGAGAAAAGAGCGAGAAGATTTTTATTTAACATTTTGGTCATTTTTTTAGGTTTTTCATTTTGTCTCATCAAAAGACTTGTGAAGAGGAGAAAGTTGATTTCTTAATTCGGAGATCCAGCTTTCCAAAACACGTTGGAATGAAAAAGATAAGAATTCATTGTAGGATGTTCTGCTAATGATGAGAGCAGACTGAGTTCCTATGAGGTCAGTCCCTTTAAACATTTCAGTTTAGAAAAACCCACTTTGCTATTTGAGCATAAATTTCAGTCTGGCAGCCCAGCGCGACAGCAGCAAGCGATATAAGGTACCAAAGTTGATGCTATTTAGAGGAAACACTGCGGATTATAAACCGATTAAAGATTTAGCTGAGAAGAGAAAATATCCAGGGCTCGCTTCAAACTTAGTGTGGCTTTTTGCCAGTCTATCTAATACTCCTTTTGCAATGCTAGGTTCAGGTGACAGATAGCTCTCACAAGAGTTTAAGGGGATATTTTCTCGTTAACACTTGAGAGATCGCTATGCTTCGCTATACTTCTTAATCCTTGTAGCAAAGACAATGCAGGCATCGAGACTATAGGAAATATCATAGGAAAGAAATACAGTTTTAAAAGACAGACGAGAAAAAGGAATTGTTATACAAATGTGTCTCTAAATGCCGACGCTGCATTCACCCCTTTTATAGATGGAGCATTCCTTTTCTATTTCTAGGAGTGGGTGAAGAACTTTGCTCAGCTCAGAGTTTTCTTGTGTGGGTTTTATGTTTTTTTATCTGAGATTTAGATTACACAGCAGCGGGGTCCTGTCAGAAAAACCACTGACATTTTCCAGGCAAAAATCCATTTTTCAGAGATACTGATGAATTTTTATAAAAATCCTCCTTGGCAACAAAAAACAAAAGGATATATCTGAGCATAGAGATATGTGTGTTCGTTCTCTCTCTCTCTCTCGTTCATATGCACACTGCCATATCTGTACCTAAACTTTCAGGCTTCTGTAGTGTTGTACCAAGACAGTTATGTACCCAGATACGTACGTATCCCAATTATGCCCCCCCCCCCACTCTGAAGGGCAAAGGGACATTGTCTCCAGGATGTGGTAGGGTCTCTGGGGTGGAGGCAGGGCTTATCCGTGAAGGTGTCATTACCTCCACTCCCATCAAGCCTCCCCAGAGTGGCAGCAACCCTGCCCAGGGGTGGGGGAGTTTTAAGAGTGGATGAGGAAAGCACTCCCCCCCCCCCCCCTGGTCTTGCTTTGCGCGAAACCTTGCAGGGCCCCCCTCCCCCCCCCCCCCCCCCCCCCCCCACGCTTAAATCCTTTTTAGTGGGGCCCTTTGCAAGCAGCCAGAGCACTGCAGCAAGTTTTTCAAAGTAGGTGGGTAGGTGCCCAGTCTGAAATTTTCTTAGCAGTACTCAGACTATTTAAAATGCTCCCCACCCCCAGACTCGAGAGCCCCATTTCAACTGAGACCCTTTCCTCACTGGTAGATACACTCCATCTCTTCTACTGAAGCCAGTAGGGATTTTGACTGTGTTAGGAGTATAGGGTTCAGAGAGGGGTGGGAGGGATATATGTAAACTAGATCTGAAACAAATATTCAAAGCAAATTCCAATGTGACAAATTCAGTATTTCTTTCACTATTCACAGTTGTTTATATGATATCCCACTCTGAGACTTAAGGGAATGGTTGGGAAGTGTTTGCTGCATTAAGATTCACTGTATCTATCTTGGGAATAGGTACATTTAAGATGCGTGTACAAAGATTGAGTACTTTCACTCCTCTTTGTGTGGATGTCTCACATAACCAGAGAAAGATGTACGTTTAAGGGGGGAGCAAGCCACAAAAGATTCTTTTGCCAATGGCTAGCTCTGAGAAATATAAGGCAGTGGTTTCAAACTAATCTGTCAGTGGGGAAGGGTGATGTTGTAAGAAAATTGATAAGATTAAATTAGATTTAAATGGTTTAGAGACTACCAGAGCCTGCTAACTGTTTTAAAACTCTAATCTCTGTGTGTTTTCGATGTTCTCCATTGTGACGATTTCTGTTACTGGGAATGAATATTTCTGCACTTAGTTGTTTGCTGTGCCAGCTTAGCAATAACAGTTTAGCAACTGCTCTCTGTATACCTTAGTGATATCTGTTTTGAGGGTGGGTTTTTCACAGCTGCTCATGACCCCTTCTTCACTCAAATTAACAGCAAGTAGGCAAGACTTTCCTTGCCTTGGACCATCATAACGGTTTCATGAATTTTTAGAGTGGAAAGTGACCTCATGGGTCATCTAGCTCAACGAGCGGACCATGGCTCAGGTGTTAGAGCACATACCTTGCATGTATAAGGTCCCCAGTTCAATCCCTGGCACCTCTGATTCAGGATCTCTGGTATCATGCCTGGGGGAGGCAGGACTTCATTTACGAGAGGCCTTGCCGGCACTCAATGCTGGCCATTAAATTCAGGGGGTGGGGCTAAGCCCTGGAAAATATTCCCACTAGGAGAGTGCACCCAGAAATGTGAAAGGCTGCTACTGGCCATTTCAGGGTTAGAAATGAAAGCCAGAAGAACCCTGCATGGTTTATTTGGCTTTTATTCATGACTTCTCTGCCCCATCCCCTGTGCTGGCCATCCTATAGATTGAGTCACAACAACTCCTGTTTTATAGTCACATGTAGAAAGGCAAGTTAGTCTAGTGGTTATTAGATGACTAGCTGCAGAGCAAGGTTCATTTCTCTGTTCTGTCAAGTTTTGGGGCAGAGAGCATGGCTTGCGAGGCAGATTTGGGCCCTGGCAATTCATTTTTAAAAATATAAATTAAGCACTGGGGGGAGGCCTCTGCCGGGGATCCTGGAGGGTCTCAGGTAACATGTCTGGGTGAGTCCTCTGCTGGAGAGCCAGATTTGAAACCCTGCTGCCGTGTCAGGTTGTGACAATACTGGGCTAAGGTGGACCATTGGTCTGACTCGGGCAACTCCTTATATCCTTAACCCCAATGTAAGAAGACCTTTGGTAGGTAAAGCAGAATCAGATGACTACTGAACAACATCTGGGTAATGGTCAAAGGTCAGCACCAGGTTCCAGTCTAATCAGGCAGCACATAAAGTGACAATCCAGAATGTAGGGCCTCAAAGGCAAGCTATGAGATCAGGTGCTGGAAAGTCAGTGCAAAGGGAGCTGAAATTGTCACCTGATTTGGTGCCTGAAAATGCAGGCACTATTTCAGGTATCTGACTTGGCACCCAAATGCTATTTGAGTGCTTGTTAAACTGAAATTCTAGTTAATTTTTTGGAGTATCCCAAATTACCCCCCTACATGAAATATCTTACAATAATCCCCAAATCCAGGACAAAATTGATATTTCTGTTTACCGGTTTATTGGAATTTTGAGTACCCAAACAAAAACTGATCCAGGTACTGAAAAGTATCTGAAATTTTCAGTTCAATTTGAGTACTGAAAATTTGATGGGTATACCCATTGGGGGCGGGGTACTCATTTCAGCTCTAGGCCAGACGAAAGGCAAGGAAGGCAGTGGCTGAGTGTGGACTGGAATAGAGTTTAGGGCAGGCTAGGCTAGAGGAAGGGTGGGCTGAAAGCAGGCAAGGTTGGGAAATGGGCTAGAAGCAGGAACAGGGACAAGCAGGGCAAATACAGAGACAGAAGCCAAGGAAGCAAGAATCTAAACTTTGGCACTGGCAAGAGTCATAGAGGAGACCTGGAAGTTAAACAGCTTGACCCAGCCAATCCCTGCAGAGATCACAGCTGATCAGTTAGGAGCGCCATGGCCAGGCTTTAATTAGGGATAGGGGATTTGGGCACTGAGAGCAGCAGAATCAATAGTTCTTCCCAGACGGCTTAGTGTGCAAGACAACTGCCGCAAAGTAAGCAGGACCGAGTGTAAACCCTATGGATGCTGACAGACAATACAATTGCAGTGTTCCTCCCCAATGTAAGTCCTGGGGTGGGGTTTCCTATGTGGGTTAAGGTGCGGGGCATCCCTAAGCAGGGAGGAAGAGTTCAGCATGTGGCCTTTGTCTAGTCTTGTGGGGGCAGCACAGAGGAGTCTACGAGTAATTTCAGACATGACGGGCTGCAAGGCCCGCCACGTTGAATCGCGCTCCGGAATCCGTTTTGGATCCCGGTCAGGAATCAGTCTGGACGTTCTTTAGACCTGCTGGCCTGATTCCACCTGGGGATCGGGGAGGGGGCAGGGCTGCGCAGAGCGATGTGCAGCTGCACAGCCCCCCCACGCTCCCACAGCCTCCCGCCCTCCGGCAGACGGGTGGGCACAGTGGCCAATCTGGCCACTGTGCCCGATCCCAGACTGTGGCAGGGTCACGATCTGGCCAGACTGCAGGTAAAAGACGTTACCTGCGGCCCGTCCCAGACCATGGCCAATCCGACACACTTGGGGCCTGATCCCACCATGCTTTCTGACCTCTAGGTGGCCGGAGGTCCGAAAGCATGGTCAGTGAGATTCCCGCCAGGTATTCATTGGGGTGAACATCTGGTGGGAATCCTAACAGATGTTACGGTATGAACAGCCACCACAGGGGATTCACTGTGGGTGTGGGGTGAGAGGGGGTTTGGAGGAAGGGCTGGGGAAGTGCCCGTAGGCTGGAAGAGCCGAAGGGAGGATTCACACACCCTTGCCCTAGGAACGCAGCGAGGCACCGTGGGAAAAACACGCCCTCAGGGTGGAATAGGGCTAACAGGATTAGTAGTCCCCAGCCTGACTCATCATCGGGCATCTGGGTATCGCATGCCTCCGTTGCTGCGTTCCCTACACACACACGGGAATCAGGAAGGAACGGGGAGAGGGATGGAGAGGGAAGAGTGAGGTTGGTGGGGAACGGGGGTGCAACAGCCCTGGGGGGGGAAGGACGGTGGATAGGGCTTACGTGCCAGGGAAGGGCCCAGGCTATAGTGCTCCCCGGATCCCCGTAGGGCTGCACCCTTACCTGCAAGCTCACGTTACCTATCACTCGCCCACGCACACAGCACTCGCTCACTCCAGACACACTGTTGTCTCCTTCAGTCACAAGGCTTTCACGGTCCACGCACAAAGAGAGGGGGGGCCAGTCTCACGGGCACAAGGCTCGATCACCAGCAAGGTGGTCAGCCCTGCCGTGAGCTTTTATCCCCCTGCTGGGGGCGTTGCCGCAGCCGCGCTGAGCGGCGCAATTGCGGGGGCGGGGTTGCTTCCGGCGGGGAGTTCTGCTTGGCCCCGCCCCCTGGGGCCGAGTCGGAGCGCGGCGGCGTGTTTCCTGGCGGCCTGGCAGGCGGCGGCCTGTCAGGGAGATCAGCGGGGGAAACTGCAGGTGGGTCCCTGCCTGGGCCGGATGCGGGAGGGCTTGGGAGTGCAGCTGGCGGGGCGGGGGTCCCTGCCGGCGCTGCGGGTTGCCGCGGGGCGCTGAGGGGCGGGGCTTCGGGCCCCCTAGTCCTTACAGTGGGTGACTGTGGTATCATAACGTCTGAAATTACCCTACGTGACTTGCTGGAGAATCCCTGAGAGTCATGGCTTAGTCCTCCCCCCAGGTGTTCACTAACATTGAAAGAAATATCTGAGGCAAATATCGTATTCGGCAATTCCGCCCAGTTCAAAATGAGTCCAACAGAGTGGATAATGTCATGTTCCACTGTACTTGGTGTTTCTGAAATAACTGACAGAGTCTCCTTAGTTGAAAATAGGTAGGGAAACACAGTTCTCAGCTCAAACACAGCTTGGCTGACCTGGCCCTCTCCAGATTGGCCCCCTGTCTCCTTGGTAATAATAATCTCCACAATGAAGAACCCAAACCTATCAAGCCTCTCGTCTTATGGAAACCACTTCATACCCTTGTAATTTAAAAAGTTTTATCCCTTTGTTCAAATCAAAGCTGGGCTTGCCTGAATTTACATTTACTATAATTTATATTATTTATAAAATTAATGATGATTATAATGATAATAATAACAAAGTAGTTGTTGTTGTTGTTCTTGTTATTATACCTCACTCTTTTCCTAAGGCTCATGGTAGGTTACAATATTAAAAATACAATATGTTAAAATACATTAAACTCCGTACAAAAAAAAATAAAAAATACCAGCCCCTATCCCCAGCTGCCAAATACTTTGTCAAAGAGAAAGGTTTTACACCGCCTCTAGAATATGCTGAGACTTGGGCCCTAAGAGATCTCTGGGAGAAGGGAGTGCAACAACACTGGGGAAGCCCACCAAGAACGCCTCTCTACAGACCCTTGTCATGTTAACAAGATTGGCTGGTGGGATCCTCAAAAGAGCGCTCCTGGCCAACTGCAAAGGTCATGGTAGAGTATGGTAGCTAAGGTTTTAAAGGTAAGGATGGAGGAACTAAGACAGCCATCCAGAAGCAGAGAGTTTCACACAGAGGGACCTGCTACAGCAAAAGTCCAATCCCCCGCTGACTTAAGACATGATCCCAGACTTGTAAGACTTAAGACATACAATCACGAGTGGTGTGGAATAAGTAAAGTAATAAAAGTAAGCATTTCCCACCCCCAACTCCCACACAATCCACAATTAACTTGTACAATTTGTTGCCAGAGGAGGTGGTAAAGGTCAGTAGCGTAGCTGGGTTTAAAAAAGGATTCGATAAGTCCTTGGAGGCTAAGTACATTAATGACTATAAGCCAAGTAAGTTGGGAGATGTAACTTCTGACTGTCAGGAGCTGGGAGCCAATGGTAGGGATTGCATCGTCCCTTTAGAACGCGATCGGTACTTCTCCAAAGTAACCGAGAATGGCCACTGTCGGAGGTAAGATTCTGGGCTTGATGGGACCATTGGTTTGACTCACTATGACGCTTCTTATGACAAAATGACAGCTTTAATTTTAGAGCATTTATAGCAGGGATGGGAATGTTGTGGGCTAAATCCTTCCCATCACTGTTGATTATTATTTATTTATTTATTTATTTATTTTATTTTCTACTACCTATCCTGAATCCAGTCCTAGATCTTTCCCCTGGATTCAATCCCTATCTCAAACACTGAAAGACTGAGCTCAAGGAGAAGGGAGTGGAAATGAGCGCATGCAGTCGAGAACAGGGGATAGATCATGGCATAGATCAGTTATCTGGTCCCTCCTCTTTGTTCCTCAGCTTTGAGCATATTCCTTACGCACCCTCTTCACCCAACAGATTAGACTACTGTAAGGCACTCTACATGGGGCTGCCCTTGTGGATGGTCCACAGGTTGCAGTTGGTCCAGAATGCAGCAGCCCGTCTCTTAACGGGGACAGGTCATTGTGAGCACATTACACCAGTGCTCCATTCTCTGCACTGTCTGCCTAGTGTCTTGGAGGACAAATTCAACATGTTGGTAATGACCTATAAAACCCTAAATGGCCTTGGCCCTGCTTATCTGCGGGACCGCCTCAGGCCCTGGGTCATATTGCGGCCCCTGCAGTCGACTGGGGGTGCCCGACTCAAAGTCCTCTGGGTTTCCCGGGTGGCGATGATGAGGAGGGCGTTCTTGGTGGCAACTCCTAGGCTGTGAAACTCCCTCCTGATGGAGGCCCATCTGGCCCCAGACCTCCCCTCTTTCCCAAGTCAGTGTAAGACCTGGCTGTTCTGCTTGGCCTTTGGGGAGGGTGGGGTGGGGAGGGTTCTGCCCTTTTAGTATATTTTATAGTATATTTTATATGTCTCCCTCCCCGGGTCGACCTCCCCCTCCCTTCCCCTCTCGGTTGGGGTTCCCCAAGGTTCTGTCCTTGGCCCTCTCCTCTTCTCTATCTACACCCGGTCCCTTGGTGAAATTATTGCCTCCCACGGGTTCCAATACCATCTCTATGCTGATGACACCCAACTCTATCTCTCTACCCCCTCTCTCTCCTCCTCTGTCCGCTCACGCCTCGTCGACTGCCTCTCTGATATCTCCGCCTGGATGTCCCGACGCCAACTCAAACTGAACATGGCCAAGACTGAACTCCTCATTTTTCCTCCATCCCCCTCCTCTCCCTCTGACCTGACCGTCTGCATTGACGGGGTCACCATCCGTCCTGTTCTCCGTGCCCGCAGCTTGGGCTTCATTTTTGACACGCACCTCTCCTTTAAACCTTACATTGACTCTGTGGCCAAATCCTGCCGATTCGCTCTCCTCAACATTGCCCGCATTCGCCCCTTTCTATCTGTCTCCTCGGCCAAAATCCTTGTTCATGCCATGGTTATCTCTCGCCTCGACTACTGCAACCTCCTCCTTGCTGGCCTCCCTCGCTCCCACCTGTCCCCCCTTGTGGCGATCCAAAACTCTGCCGCCAAGGTCATTCACTCTGCCCGTCGCTTCGACCATGTGACGCCTCTCCTCCTCTCCCTTCACTGGCTCCCCCTTCCTGAACGTATCCTGTTCAAACTCCTGGTTTTCACGTTCAAATCGCTCCATGACCAAGCTCCCCCTTACCTCTCGGACCTAATCGCCCTACGCGCTCCTGCGCGCGCTCTCCGCTCTTCCGCTGTCCCCTCCCTCGCTCTCCCTCGCTTCTCCTGCTCGCCCAACCGCCTTCGTCCCTTCTCCCTCGCTGCCCCGCATGCCTGGAACTCCCTCCCTGCCGACGTCCGCCTCGCCTCCTCCCTCCGCTCCTTCAAATCCCTCCTCAAGACCCACCTTTTCCATGCTGCCTTTCCCAATGCCCTCTAGTCTTTCCCCTTGCTCTTACTGTCAGCCCTCCTCTGCTGACTGCTGCTACCGACCACCTTGTAACCAAGCCAAGTACACGCACCTGAGACTTCGCATCCGCCTGAATGTTTGTTTGTCTTCTCCCATGTCTCTCCCGCTGTCCCCTCTCCTTGTCTCCCCCTCCTTGTCTTTTAGATTGTAAGCCACAGGTAGGGACCGCAGCTGATTATATGTTCTGTACAGCGCCAGGTTGTTACTGGCGCTTTATAAATGTTTAATAATAATAATAATAATAATAATTTTTAGCATTTTAATGCATTTTAAAATTGTATATTATATGGGTTTTTTAGTATTGTTATTGTTGTTATATATTTTGTAAGCGGCTCCGAGCTGCTCTTTGAGCAGGAGGGTCGCAGGTAGAAACATATTGAATAAATTAATTAAATAAATAAATAAAGTCCTATCCAGCCCACAGGACTTGTATTAACGTTCAAAAAGACCTGTGGGAGAGAAAAAGTTCCCCACTGATGATTTACAGGAGAGGGACATGAAATGGTTCATCTGAGACAAGTCAGAATCTGTAATCTGGCATCTTTTGTTATGCAAGGTATGTGCAGTTACTAATTAACAGTATTGTAAATGTATGAATTCAACAGGTACAGACTGACCTTGCGAAGTGCTAGATAAAGAAATGGTGTAGAATGAAAGATTATTATATCTGCATGTAAAGAAAAAGTAGCATAAACAGAGTGACTACTGAAAATATATAGCCTTTGATAAACTTGCACTTCTGAATTCACCTTGAATTTGGTCTTTGAGAATACGATAGCTGTTTCTCAGTGGGGGATTTATGCTATGTTTTGCCTTACAAGAAGTAGGAATGATTCTGTTGAGTTTTGCTCTAGCATTATTCTTGATTACGCTTGATGTTTCTCTATTACCCCAGCACTGAGATCCTCTCTGGAAGATGAAAAACAACATGAACCAGCTTCTCCAAGAACAAAAATGTGGTTGGAGTTGATTTTAAAATAGTGCTGTGCTAACATTAGCTCCCACATTCTGAGTACACGCAGCCAAGTTCTAAAACGATAGGATTAGACTGGCATTTAAAAACCTCTGTGTTAACTCACACACCATAATTTGATTTGAAAGACGGCATCAGGAGACCCTCTTCCAAATTTATGGCCCAATCCCCTGTTGTGCTAAATGCTTCCTTAGATGTGTCGAGTGCCATCAACTTCCATTAAAGTCAACAAATCTCCCCACATATCTGTTAACATGAATAGAGCTGCTTCACAGAGCCATTTTAATATCATTATGCTCATCTGCAAGTTTCATACCAGACAGTAGTTAGATTAGCAAATGGAACCAAACTTTATTGATCCAATTAATTTACATTAAAAAAAAAGAAAAGAAAAATTGATCCTCATAAACTGAGAACACTGAAGACTGAGTCATTTTTCAGACATCTACTTCTGTAGTATTGAATGTTGGCATGGAAGTTACATCGTGTTGAAAATCAGCAAACTAAAAATAGACATACTCTGTCCAGAGTGGACCAAAAAGTATCAATCATTGTAGATTGTGAGCAGAATTATCCCTGTCTTATGTTTTAATCAGAAGCAAAGGAGGAAGCAAGTCATGTCACTAAACCTCAGCCCCACTCGAGCCGATATGAGGATACGCCAATGTTGAGTATCTCTCCAGATATTTCAGTATCCAATAATATCTGGCTGGATACCAAATAGTATCTAGTGTGTTTGGCAGTTAATCTGGTTAACCGGATTACTGATTTACCACATTATCATTTACTGTCATTTTATTTATTTTTTTACTCCTTCCCTCTGGACCTGGATTTAGAGTAGTAATTTGATAAAATCCAATAATTCAGTTCGGCATTTAACATCCATAGTAACCGACTAGTTAATGAATAACCGCCAAATTAACCAGAATACCAGATATTAATAATGAAAGATTATTTTGCCATCTGTTTTATTTATTTTATTTATTTATTTACATAAAATTTGTATCCCGCCCCTCCTGCCCACAGGGCAGTCTGGGGTGGCGAACAACAACTATAAAAATAATAAAGCAATAAAACATTTAAAACAATTAAAAATTCCATATTATGCAGGGAAAACAAAACAAAACACTCCCTCCCCCCCCTACCCCTCGCCAAAGGCCTGTCAGAACAGCCAGATTTTACATAATCGTCAAAATGACAGGAAAGTGGGGCGAGTCCGAGCCTCCCGCCTGAGCCTCCCGCCCCACCCGAGCCTCCTCCGGGAGCGAATTCCACAGCACAGGGGCAGCCACCAAAAAGATCTGTGAGGATTCAATGCTAATCCCCACAGTTGAGGACCATCAGCTCACACTGGGGCTGATCACATGCCCCGTGTATCCCGCGTGCAACCCACATGCATGTCCATTGGAAATGTATTGTGCTGCGTGGAATCCACCCAGAGGGGCCGGATTGTGGTCACTGACTGATTGGTGTTTGGTTCTGAAGAGCAATCCCCCCTCACGTTTCCAGCACCAAGGAAATAGGCAGAATATATATAGTGCTTTCAAACTCTTTTATTAGAGTCCCCCACAAAATGGGTAATTTCAAACATTACAAGATCACAGTCAACCACCCTGAATCACAGTGAATTCAGGGCAGTAGCTATGATCCCATGCACGTCTGTTTGAGCCCCGCCAGATGTTCACCATGGTGAATTCCTGGCGGGGTTCAAAACTAACCACCGTTCTGGAGATGAGACCGGCCTCACCTCCAGAACCATGGTTAAGTTGGCCACGATATAGGACGGAGCTGGGAATGGCTGTTGCTAGCGACTGTTACCCAGACCCGTCCCGAAATCAGGTCCCAACCACAGGACGGGATCTGGCGCAGTGGCCTGATTGGTCTCCCTGAGGGCTGGCAGCTATGGAAGTGCGGAGGGGCAGAGCTGAGCAGCCGCACGCCGCGCCCCGCCGCGCAGCCCTGCTCCCTCCCCAATTCCCTTCTGCGATCAGGTCGGCACGTCTAAAGGATGGACGGCCTGATCACGGACTGGAATACGAGACGGATCCCGGTCCAGCGTTCAGTGTGGCGGGCTGAAAGGCCCGTCACGTCTGAAATTACCCAATGATATCTGTGTTCAAACCAGACTGTTATACAGAGCATACACAAGTCAGGCCAGATTCAGACTAACTAAGATTACAAACCTCTCATTATTATTAAGTATTTATGCTACAACAACAATATGCCTGGCACTGAACAATCATTAATTAGAGACAGGTTCTTGTCCCATGGGGCTTACAATCCAAGGTCATATTACAGCTAACTGTGACTGGCTTAATTTTGGTTGTAATACTGAAGCATTCACATGAACAGAGCACTAAACTAACATTATTCAATTTAATAAGAAGTATGTAGTCCTGGAAAAATAGAAGTACTCTCATTCTGCTTTGGTGTCTATTTTGAAAGAACTGTTTGTGTGAATACTTATAAGTATGAGGCTGGCAACCACAGTTCATCAGTGATCACTACATCTCAGTTTGGGGAAATCTGATGCAGTTCTTTTGGCTGCAAAGGGGAAGAGGGAGCCAGTGGAGGGAACAGAGAATGGGGATTGTTTATTTATTTATTTATTTATTTATTTATTTATACACATTTATTGGCCGCCTCCTCATGCCCATGGCATCTCGGGGCGGCTCATAACCCTAAAACAACAGTAAAATACATAAAACAACAGCATAAATAATCTAAAAACTTCAACCCCAAACATTCCCGTCCAACCCCTCCCCTCCCACCCTCCCCTCCGAAGGCCTGGGCGAACAGCCAGGTCTTACAGGCTCGACGAAAGGCCATCAGACCCGGGGCCAGGCGAGCTTCCTCAGGGAGGGAGTTCCAGAGCCGCGGCCCGGCCACTGAGAACGCCCTCTCCATCGTGGCCCCCTGTTTAACACGGGGGACCTCCAGGAAGGTGCCCCTGGCAGATCGCAGGGGACACCCTGAGATGTGGAAGGCGAGGCAGTCCCCAAGGTATGAGGGGCCCAGACCATATAGGGCTTTATAAATCATCACCAGCACCTTGTATCTGGCTCAGTATGCTATAAGCAGCCACTGCAGAGTGCTGATCACAGATGTAATATGCTCCCGTCGCCTTGTCCCCGTAAGGAGACGGGATGCTGCATTCTACACCAGCTGCAGCCTCCGAATCAGAACCAAGGGAAGCCCCATGTAAGCGTATTACAGTAGTCTAGCCTCAAGGTGATGAAGGCGTGAATAAGAGTGGCCAGGTCAGGCCTGAGATGTATGGGTGCAGCCTCCGCACCAGAAACAGCTGGAGAAAGGCAGCTTTAGCCACCGCCACCACCGCCACCTGCCGATCCAGACGGAGGCCCGGATCCAACACCACCCCAAACTCTGAACCTGCTGGGCTATGGGAGGGAAGACCCCACCCCCCAGCAGAGGAGTCAGCACCTCCCTCGCCCTACCCACTACCATCACCTCCGTCTTATCAGGATTATGCAGTTACAGTATCTAAGGGCACTTTGGCACCGATTGTGCGGAGGATGCAAAGCTGGATTTTCTGGCTCTGCATTCAGCATGATTGCTGCCAAATCTGTGCGGGTTAACTTTCCCACATGACAAAAGCCCCACCAGATTTGCCTTCTAGACTTTTTGCCGGAGGCAAATCATACACGTTTTGTAATGTCTAAAAGCACCCGGAGTCTTCATTAAACTTCTTTGACTTGAGTGTATAAACAAAGTATTCAGATTCCAAGTTCCACCACTCAAAAACGGGTGAGTAACGTGTCAGGGTTACTCCCTAGGGCATGGGTAGGAAAACATTTTTGGTCTGGGGACCACATTGCAATTTGAAAATGAACTGGGGCCACATTAAGAATAACTAACTAACTAAATATAGTTTCAAGCTTAATTTTAAACTTTAAGCTTCCAGGAATTGGAAAGAGGCCAGATAAAAACAAACCATTTCCACATTTGGCCCCTCGGCCCGTTTTAAATCCCTAATCAAGATATGTATCATCTTGCCTGCAAACCGCAAATTTACTAATTTGATAAAAATAAACTTTACTTGATAAATTAAGATGCACTGTTGTGTGTCTGGAGCCTCCTGCACACATACAGATCTTCAGCCACACACACACGCGCACACAAATCAGTTGCACACACGTCAGGTAGCATGTACCTGCACACAAATACGGCCAGCTATGCATACATACGTGTGCTACTCAAGAACACTCCCTTCCCCCACTCCTGGGCAGCAAGTCTGTCTGAAATAGTGTTCGGGCACTGGGATTTGAAAACCAAACTTCCCTGGGAACATCAGGAGCACAACACAGCTCCCGCCCTTCCAATCTGCACAGCTGGAGGGCAGCAGCCCCTCAACACTCCACTCTGCATTACCCCGCAAGGGGCATTTTCAGATGAGATGCTACCCCAAATAACCAGCCAGGAGTGATGGAGCCTAAAACCTGTCTGAAAATGGAGTGGCTGGGTGTGGGCTCCGATGAGCCTCAGAACACCCACTCATGGCCATGTGTAGACCACTACCGGGAAATCCTGAGTGCTTTGTGTGGGGCAAGTCAAATAGCTCTCTGGCAACTGGTGGCCACGGAGCCGTTGACTGTATGAATGGCAACAGCCAATCATGCCAGCAAGCAGGTCCGTTGCTCGTAGTCGCTGTGGGAGTGGGGGAACAGCCATTGCAAATCATAAGAATTATTCTATGGTAATATAGAATCATGGCATCCCTTGGAGAGAAGCAATATATATATTGAGTCAGAACCATCTTACCATCTTTTTCATTAATGAAAAATAGTCTTTAAGCAACTTTGTTCTCTTTGTATCCAAAACAAATAGAGTTAGAGAATATTCCTCAAATCAAAGTGAGATGCTTTCTTCCTAGAACCAGTTTCAGGTGTGGTTTTTTTAATTATTATTTTGTTGGGTTTTTGTTCTTGTTATAGTTGGTTTTTAGTATTATTTACTTATAGTGTTTCCATCAGAAACAGGGCATTCACCTTCATGACCTTGTGTGATGAGGAAACTTACCAGATATTTCACTATTTTTCATTAGTTGAGAACAACATGAACTGAGCTGCTACACCTACCGACAATGCTTAGCAGATTACAGTTTATACACCAGCTAAGAGATGCAAAAGTGCTGGGAACTGACATGAAAATACTAGAAAATACTAGTCGTATTTATTTATTTATTTATTTATTTATTTTTATTTATTTATTTCAAGACATTTATAACCCGCCCATCCTGCCACAGGCAGCTCTGGGCAGCGAACAACCGTTCAAAATTATAACAACAAAACAATTTTAAAACACTTTTAAATAGTATGAAACCGGGAGACATAAAAATATCCCCCCCCCCACCTCCCTAACCCATCCCCCCCCACCTCCCTAACCCATCCCCCCCACCCTCCCATCCTCCCCATCAAACTGCATTAGTGGGCCTTTCTGAGATTTTGTGGTCGAACAAATAAGCAGGATTTCGGCAGACCATATTAATGTCTAAATAATGGCATCTCATTTATTGCTTGCACCAAGAGATTTTGCTCGGAGCTTTGCCAAAATCCAGATTTCAAATGAATCCCTTTTAAATAGTATGTGTTCCAAAAAGCATTTTTTAATTATTATTTTTTTTAATGGACGATATATTGTTATTAAAGCATATTTTGTAGGTCTATGAAATAAGAAGTGCCAATCAGACGACTTAATGGCTGTTATCTGGCTTCAAACAAATAACAGGTGTTTCTTACAGAATCTCAATAGAGAGCCTGCTAGACAGATGGCAGAATTAGCTTTTTCTCCAAGATTTAATTTTGGCCCTGATGGTGTAATAGCAGTGGAGATGGTGCTAGCAAACTCAAATGACAAGAACCGAAAGACTATCTTTTGGGGGGAGCACTTGCTTTCTGCCATCTCTTTAATATAAAATAGCATGTATCCAGCATAAATGGCCTCAAGCAGATAGGAGTGTGAGCTGGAAGACATAATAGGACTGTGGTATGGGGTGGTTCAGTCATTACAAACAGAATCTTCCTCTGGCTGGCTATGATCCTGAACTGTGTGCGATGTTGGTAGCTCACACACACAGAGGCAACGGGCTGCTGATGTGCTGCTGTTGTGCACAACACTATGTACATGGAGGACACATAGTGCACACTTAGTGAATGCATGGTTGAAGCCAGGTCCCCAACCACACATCCGGCAACCCAACCCACAGACTACAAACACTGACCAACGCAGTCCCTTGGGATCCCCCAGCGCTTATCCACCTTGCAGTGGCCATATGCAGGGGCACCACGTACACTGGTATGGAACCAACCAACATGTACTAATGAAGAGGAGTACCATGGTGAGGATACCAGGGTGCCTAGTCGTGGCTAGTCCCCCACCAGGCCGTATGACATGCCTTGCACAGCAGCTCACTGTTGGGATGACTCTTGTGGATTGACTGTGGGAACGGTAGCCTGTCCCCCAAGATGCCATAAGTGGGACACCCCATTATTCTGGTGGTGTGAGTGAAATGTCCACCCTGTATATCAGACACAGCATGGGCCCAGTGTCAGTACCACATCAAGGAGATGCAGTCTGCCATGTGACCATACCATTGCCACAACCCAGATAGGCATATCAAGCAGGGTGAGTGTCCCCCCCTGATGGGCACTGGGTGATCCCCCTGCGGTGGGAGGCCTGTTGGGCCACAAAACACCACAGGCACCACCCATTGGAGACAGCAGGGACAGCCATGAACACTGCATCCAGCTAGTGCTGTTGGTAGGACTAGGGTGGAGGAGGACCAGCCCCAGCCCAGCAAACTCATTGCCTACCCTGGTGGCAGGGCTAACAGGGCATTTGGCTGCTGCTGATTTGGTCTTCTCTGTCTTTCCTGCTCAGTGGACCCTGTGCTCCTTTGTGCTCATAGTGTGCAGACTGCATCATCTTGGATGCTATTTGTCTATTTGAGCATTTGGCTACCTGTGATTAAATCCATGTTGATAATCTCAGTGACCATTCGTGTGCTTCAGGAAGATCTTGATACTGTTGGATTCCTGGACCCATGACAGTCAGGATTTCATTCTGGACATGACACTAAAACTGCACTTGTGGCCTTGGTTGATGACCTTAAGAACATAAGGGGTGTCATACTGTGTGACCCATGGTCCATTGCGCCCAGTATCCCATCTCCAACAGTGACCAGCTACAGTAGCTCGAGAGAAGTACAAGTACAGGTCTTGGAGGTGTGACCCATCTCCTGCTAACCACTCCCAACTACAGGTAGCCAGGGGTTTAAGCCCCAACCAGCAAGCATTTATGGCTCTATTCTCTAAATATTTATCTAGTTTTCATTTGAAGCTAGTTATGATGCTGGCTTTCACTGCCTCCTCTGGCAATGGGTTCCACAATTGTATTGTCCGCTGAGTGAAAATAGGACTGAAACTCACTCTCGCTGTTCTAGAAAATCTCATTGAGAACTGGGTTCATGACAAGATTTTGGAGAATGAGTTGAGAATTGCCTGATTCTCGACCCATTCTCACGAGATTCTCAAAAGTCCCCAATACTCTCTGCACATGCAAAAATGGCCACCACTGTCATTGTGCATATGTGTCCCCCCCTCTCCTGGGGGAGGCATTTGTGAATGCGCAGAGCATTTGCGGGGTTTCAAGTATCTCATGAGATTCTTGAAAACCTCCACAAATTCTCTGTGTTTGTGAAAAATCTCTGGGGGGGGCACGCATGCGCACAATGGCCGTGGTGGACATTTTGTGCATGCACGGAGAGTTTGGGTTTTTTTAAAAAAATCTCACAAGATTATTGAAAACCATAGCCCAAGATCTTGTCAGAGTTGCAAAAATCTTGAGAGATTCTCACAAGAATGTTTTCCATTCTCATTTCACTCCTAAAAAGTACTTCATTTTGTTTGTTTTAAAACTGCTGTCATTTAACTTCAGAGAGTGTCCCCTTGTCCTCTTATTGTGAGAAAGGGCAAACAGCAGTTCCCTTCCCCCCCCCGCTCATGATTTTATAAACTTCTATCATATCACCCTTAATTTCCTGTTCTATAAGCTAAACAGCTCTAACCTGTTGAGCCTCTCCTCATATGGAAGTTGAGCCATCCCTTCTGTCGTCCTTGTTTCCCTTAGCTGCATCTTTTCCAGTTCTATTATATCTTTCCTGAGATGGAGAAACCAGAACCGCACACAATATTCAAGGTGGGGTCGTAAGAAAGATTTATACAGTGGTATTGTGCTATTTCCCCTTTTATTTTCTGTTCCTTTTGCAATAATGCCTAGCATTTGGTTTGCCTTTTCGACTGATGATGCACAGTGAACTGATGTCTTCAAGGAACTATCCACAATGAATCCAAGATCCTTCTCCTGAGTGGTTACACCCAGATCAGAATCTAGCATTGTGTATGTGAGGATTATTTTTCCCTATGTGCATCACCTTGCACTTATCAACATTGAATTTCAATTGCCAATTTATTGCCCATTCACCTAGTTTTGCAACATCCCTCTGTAGTTCCTCACAGTTTGCCTGGGTCTTAACTATCCTGAAGAATTAGATGTCATCTGCAAATTTAGCCTCCTCACTCTTTACCCCTTTTCCCAGTTCATTAATGAATATGTTAAACAATATTGATCCCGATACTGAACTCTGAAGCACCTACTGTTTACTTCTCTCCAACTTGCCAACCTTTGCTTGACAATCAACAAGGGCAATTGTACTGTGTTGTTGCATCTTTTGGTGGTCTTTGATACAGGTAATCACGGGGTGTTGTTGGCAATGCTGAGTGACCTGGCAGGGGTTTGTGAGAGTGCTCTCGAGTGGTTCTGCTCATTTATGGCTGGGAGAATCCAGAGAGTGGTGTTGGGTAGTGGCTCGTCATCACCTCAGGAGATCCCTTTTGCGGTTCCACTGTGTTCCATCTTGTCCCCACTCCTGTTCAATGTGTATCTGAGGCCCCTGGGCAAGGTTGAATGGAGATTTGAGCCCGTTTCACATTAGATGCCCCCACACAATACACACATGAGTGCCTACATGTGCATACGTGGGAGAGTCCTGTGTGACTACCACGGCAGGTGGATGGGGGTCTGTTCGCACTCCACTCATCTCCACTCATCACCATGCATGGAGCCATCAGCCAAAACAGCAATAAATCCATGCCTGGAGATGGGTGGATAAGATGGGTGTGTGTCCGTGTGATGACCGCCCACGCACCGCACACCCACTGCAGTGCACACCCATCTCCCCACCCACTGCGGCCCATTTGAAAAAGGCCTTGGAGTCAGGTGCCCTCAGTATACTGAAGACACCCAACTCTACCTCTCCTTTTCATCTGACCCAGGTCCTCTAGTGTCGGTGCCTGGCAGCTGCTGGGGACTGAATGCGGCCTGCCAATTAAAACTGGATCGAAACAAGACCGAAGTGATTATAGTTGGCCAGCCTTATGATCTGGAAGCAGTAGAGACCCCTTACATTGATGTGATCAGTCAGATTTGCAGCTTTGGAATACGCTTGGATCCATTGCTTCATCTGGATGGCCAGGTCGTGGTCATGACCAGGAGCACTTTTCACCAATTACATCTGGTTAGAAGGCTGCAAACTTTTTTTTATCAGATTCTGATTTGGCCATTGTTGTCCATGCTTTTGTAACCTCAAGGCTTGACTATTGCTGTCCTTGATAACTGTTCATAAGCTACAGTTGGTACAGAATGGCCCAACTTCTGCAGGGGGATGGGAGGGGCAGGCCATTGGGAGCACATTACACTGTTGCTCCAGAGTCTGTACTGGCTACCAGTAGCTTTCTGGGCACAATTCAGGGGGCTGGTTTTGACTTATGAAACCCTAAATGGCTTAGGCCCCAGGTATCTGAATGACCTCCTCTTCCATTATGTTCAGTTGTGGCCTCTGAGGTCAGCTGGGAGAGCCCTTTTGCAGGTACCATCTGCCCATAAATTTTCGACAGTAATGGCATGTACAGAGGCATTCTTGGCGGCCTCTTGGAGGTTATGAAATTCCCTCCCCTTGGAGGTTCATTTAAGCCCGAGCCTGCTCATCTTCTGGAAACAATGTAAGCTCTTCTATTTGACCAGGCATTTGGCAGGCAGGGATAGGACTGGGTGGGGCTGGGTAGGGAAGGGCTGTGGGAGAGTTAAGGGGATTTTTAAGATGCTTTTTTATTGTTCTAAGGTGCCCTGATCCATAATGGGAAGGATGGCAGATAAATTTGATTATATAAATAAAAAAAATAAAAAAATGAATAAAATTAAATAAAATATTGGCAGGACATTTATTATTACTTATAATTAACTTCAAACAATAATTTCCCCCTTTCAAAATAAATAAAGGTTTGAAATGTTTTTGAAATATTACCTACCTTTATTTCCTTTTCCAACAGTCCCTTCTTATATTTATCATTCGAGTTTATTTATAAGATAGTGTGAATGACCCTTTATTTCAAACTGGCTCCCTCTCCAGTGACTGTTTTCAAATATATCACTGTTGTGCTTTGCTCAGTCTATAATTCTGACTTTTTACTTGCCTGACGAAGGATCCTTTGGAGCCTGAAAGCTTGCATACTCTCACCAACAGATGGGCGTCCCAATCCTGAATTCGGCGCACTGTGCAAAAGGGTGCACACGCAATGTACGTGCAACCCACATGCAGCCTGCATGCATGTAGGGGCTACAGTGTGGGCTCAACTTGCTCACAAACTCTCCATAAGCTGCAAACGACATAAGTGGGCATGTGTGTGTGATTTTAGGATCAGGCTCATTGTATTTTGCATTTAGTTTAGATATCATCATCATCATCATCATCATCATCATCATCATCAAAGAAGATTTATATTGAGTTACTTAGATTTTAGCTGGATAATTTACATATTTAGGTGAACATTGAGGATCAGATTTTCAACTGGTATAAATGGACAGAACTCCACTGCCATGAAAGGGTCTCTGCTGACTTATTCCAGTTGAGGCTTTAACCCACAATTCCCAATGTTCCCACTTACCTGAATTGTCTGTGAACAGGCATTAAAATGTCGAAATGTAATGCAATAACACTGGCCCTTGGGGAGTAGAGAGAGCAAATATCTTTAGATTCTCAGCTACTATATATGGCTGTAGGAGCTTCCTTGAATTAATAAAGAAGGCATAGAGGAATTCAGCTGGCACATTTCTCTCACTGTGTACCATAAAAATAAGCAAATACCTAATGATCAATAAAGGCAACATAGTATAGAGCAGGGGAGTGGAACCTCTTGTCTATGGACCAAATTTGGCCCATGGATCCGGTGATTATCGTAAAACACTGAATGAAGTGAGCTCAGGGGAAGGGAATGGAGATTACTCAGGGTATGCACTCAAGGATAGGGAATGGATCTATGATCTGGACACAAACACCCTTTCCTTCTCCATCTGGATCATAACCCTCAAGCACTGTCACTCCCAAATGTTGGCGGGAAAAGGTTCCTCGCCCCCGGTCTACAAAAGAAGAGAATGGGAATGACAGTCAGGGATTTCCAATACCTCTTGACTTAGCCACCTGCTGTGCAGCATTGAAGAAGTGACTCAACACCCTGATTTCAGTAGTAAACACTCAAAGACCGACTCCACCTTTGCTAGCACCTCTGAAACAGGCCTGGTAACTTAACTCAGATTTCTGGATGTGCAAATAGGGTAATAATAATCTTAACTGAGCTGGCAACATAAATTATTTTTCTTAGTAATGTTTTGCAATTCATTAAGCATCATGAGTTTGAGCTTGTTGTTTCATTATATTCTACAAGAGCAGAGAACCGATGGCCTATGTGCCATAGGGGAATTTCAGACGTGACAGGCCTTTTGGCCCACCACGCTAAACCCTGGACCGGGATCTGTCTCGGACCCCGGTCTGTGATCAGACTGGCTGTCCTTTAGACATGCCGGCCTGATCACAGAGGGGAATCGGGGAGGAGGTGGGCCTGCGCCATGCAATGTACATCTGCTCAGCCCCACCCCATTATTCTGTGCCTATAGTGCCTATAGTAGGGAGATGCAGGGAACACACATACACACCCATTTCTCTCCTCAAAATTCTAGAGATCTATGTGCAGACAAAGCTTATTTGGGTCAACATCCCAACTCAATTTTAGTCCTAATTTGCTCCCAAGTGATACTTACTAACAGAAATAAACTGATCCAATAAATAGCACCACCTACATTACTTAGTCTCTTACCTATTAAACATATTCTTAAACCTCCCTGAATTGTGCGTATGTACTTATAAAATGTAGTAGTGCTTACACATGTTTAGATTTACTGAGCTGGTATTACACTCAAACTTGGATTCTTTGCAAGGAGAGAGAAAAGATTTATTTTTAAGCCCAGAGTGTTAACCTTAAGTTTTTCCTTTGCTCAAACTCTTCTACACTGTCACACATAAATCAGTAGAATATGAAAGAGCTAGTAAAAGTGGCTGTATCCTTCTGGGGCTGTAATTTGGCTCCATGCATTATTAATTGTTAGACCAGTATAGCATCAGCTCTTCAGAACTCAATATAAATGTAAAAGGCTCACCTTATCAGTCATAATCTAAGAATCAGCAGTAATGTAATTCTTACCATTTAGCACTTTGTGGTATGTTGAAAAGGAATAGGAGAGGAGACGGTTTAAACTTTCTGAAATGTAACACAAAGTAAGGAAGTATTTTTCCCCCCGTCCATGAAATATTGTAAAAAGAGACAAATTCGTATGGATTTCTCAAGGTTTCGGATTTATGTAAAGAATAAAGCTGTTTCATTTGTGAGGAGTTTCATTTGTGAGGAGGCAAGTCCCAAGCAACGAGGGAGTCCACGCTTGAAGGAAACTGTCTGAAAGTAAACGGTTGCAACCACTTGAATTCATAGCAGTGGCAAGAAGAAAAAAGAAATATCAGCATGCTTTCAAATTATGCTTAAGTGGACAAGAATTGATAAATTCCAAAATAATTGGCACTGTAAGTATTGCCCCCCTTTTATTTTTTTTATTTTTTAAAGCTATTTGTTTGCTAACTTCAAATTCTACATTCTGGTGTGTGGGTATGTTTAAATAGTGAATGTTTAAAATTTGCAATAATTTTCTAAAAGTAGTTGTTTTCTTGGTACTTTTTGGTGGCTTGAAAAATCCCCCTCCCCGACAACGTAATACGGTGCCGTAACAGTCTTAAAGAAAAGAGAGAACGTTTTAAATACATACATAAAGAAACAAACCCTAATCCTTTTTTTAAAAAATCAAAAAGCCCTCTTTCTAGAGGATACTTAAGATTATAACAAAAACGTTGTCCTTAGCAAATATAACTTGATGGTGTCTAACTGGTTAAAATAGCTGTTAATCATCTTGCCATTTCAAACTTTATGGAGATCAGTGAGTATATATAAATACTTCAGCTTTAATGAGAGGCTATATATGTCAAGTTATTTTTACAGGTTCCCCCTTTTTAATCAACAAAATATGCACAAATTGCTAGTACGGTAACGGATCTTGAGCAAGTCTTGATGCTGATTTTTAGTGTAGATAAAAGAAGAAATTCAGTTAAATATGTGGGCGTTAATATCACTTGTGTCTGGTCTCATGCTACTATTCTGCTTCCTTCACCCATTGAAGAAAAAAATAAACCATTATAAAAGAGTAGTTGAAGGGTTGCTAAGAAAGTGCATACAAAATTAGTTCTTAGAAAATTAATCACTATACACTAGATTCCATTTAAAAAAAAAAAAAGTCTCCAAGCGCCTATCCTAGTTATGTTATTTTTAAATGAGCAAATGGGAGCGTGAGGGGTTGGTGCATGACACCATATGGAGGGTAAAAATATTGAAAACACCTTTTTAAAATCTTTATTTTTCTGACTTGCTATGCATTTCTCATCTGCATCTGAGAGTGCCGACCCAGGAAAAACCCACTTTCCTGCTGGAATAAAACATACAACAATTATTAATACCTCTAAAAATGCTTCGGCTACATGGAAACTTGCTGACTGGAACTAGGTAAAGGAAATTTTCAATGCACCATCAGCAACCCCCAAGGCCATTGTCAAGCCTTTGCTGCTGCTTAGCACCATTTTTAGAAACTTCCTTCCAGAAAGTGCTACTTTCCAGAGTTCCATTTTAGCGGCGGAAATGTAATGCTAATGGACCTTCTGCTATTATTTCAGCATACCAAGCAAAACATGGGCACCCTGAAGGTACAACGAGCCGGGATTTTAACAATGACACATCTCTCCTAATTACAGCTGTTCTCTAAAGCATCTGTATGGGGGACCTCATGTGGGGGGGAAAATGCATGTATCCCACACAAATGCTTCAAAGGTCAGGCATGGAATATGGAATATACTCCAGTTCTACCCGAATATTTTAACTTGACATGAATATTGCATTAGACTTTTCCTTAGGTTCTCCCTCCCCCACCTTTTCCGTGGTTACTTTTCCCATAACAAACTCCCAGCTAGCCAGAGTGCAACCCAGGTCTCCTTTCCCAGTTAGTGCCTTGGGAAAAACAGAATAGTCACCCATAACAACGGCTTATAGCCCCAAGGCTAGAAACCTTATATTACAGATATTTGTTTCAGAGGAGGGTCTATGCTGCAGATTCAGACAGACATTTCTGCATCTGTTTAAGCTTAGTTCATATTTCGACATCTCAAATTGGGAAATGTTCGTAAGCATAGTGGTAAAATTTGAAGTGGGATGAACTTACCTTTCTAAGAAAAGTAAATTCCATATTCTTCAAATCAGTAAGAGAGTAAATGTAATTTATTCATGTTTGTCCTCTACTCCACTTCTGGAAATGCTGCACTGGAGCGTGACTATAATGTGATTCCTGTCTACTGGTAGTATCCATATTTGATTCTTGTACTTTGGTTTTTATGGGAAGTATTCTGATCTTAAATCTACTTTGCATACATGCCAGAATAACTGAAGTCCAAATCTGGTCTATTGCATCACATACACATGTACCAGGAGTTTTTCCACTCTGGTTGGATATGGACAAAATTACTTCTCTGTCTGTTGTTTTTATTATTATTATTATTATTATTATTATTAACAAGCATTTATATAGCACCAGCAATGTACTTGGCACTTTACAAAGTAATTGAATAGACACAGTCCCTACCCTAGGGCTTACAACCTGAGAGACGGGGGTGGGGGGGGACGAAGGAAGGGGAATAGAGGGAGAGACAAGGAGTGTAGCATTCACGAGGATGCGAGGTCCCAGGTGCACACGCTTGGCTTGGTTACATCGAGAATGATGGCTGGCTGGTCCATATGGTGAGGATATGAGTACACAGACCTTAGGTAACAGATTGTACTGGTGGATGGAGGGTATCAGCAGGAGTTAGGTGAGGGGAGCAAGAAGTCAGGGAGGGCAGAGCGGAAGAGGTGGGTTTTGAGGAGGGATTTGAAGGTACGAAGGGAGGGGGCGAGGTGGATGTGGGCAGGGAGGGAGTTCCAGGCATGGGGGGCAGCTAGGGAGAAGGGACGAAGGCGGTTAGGGGAGCAGGGGAGGCGTGGGAGGGCGAGAAAGGGGGCAGAGGAGGAGCGGAGTTCACGGACTGGCGTATGGAGGGAAATTAGCGCTGAGAGGTATGGGGGAGCAAGGTTGTGAAGAGCTTTATAGGGGAAGCAATATGAAATCATTTCCATGACTGCCAACCCCAAATGTTCATGACTTCTCTTCCCTCCCCCAAATGTTCAAAAATCACGACTTCTCTTCTCTCCCCCCGAGTTTTTCTTTTAAATAAAATCAATGTGAGGTTCTTTTTTCCCTTAGGACTCAAATCTACTTTCATGTTTTTCTTCACAACTGTGCAGGTTTGAAATTTACTTTTTGTTTTAACAAAAGCTGAGATTCTTACTATTTCAACAGCAGAAGCTTTAACAAAGTATCTAAAATTGCATAAGGTTTGCCAGCCTGGTTTTTCAGAATTCTCTTTGGAGAGTAAGTTCAGAATTTTATATCAATGATTATGAGAAACAGAAGCTTTTCTTTCCTTACTAAGGGTATTTTCAGAGGTGATGCTACCATGCTTAGCCACACTTTACCAGACTTAACCCCACCCTGGGGACACACCCACCATCACTTCTGTTTGGCAACCACCAGGTGTTCACTACGCTTTGCCCTCAACCATGGTAGCAGTTACTACTGGTTGTAATCTTGGAAAAACTTGGGGAACAGCCAGTGGTAAGCGCTACCATGGTTTGGAGCACCGTCATGTCTGTTCTGGGTACCAGTCTACCCCAGGGTGGGGTGGCAGCTGCTACCCCAGATTGGGTCTAAGTGTGGTAGCATCACTTCTGAAAATTATTATTGTTGTTATTAGTAGTAGTAGTAGCAAGCATTTATATAGCACAAGCAGTGTACCTGGTGCTTTCCAAAGTAATGGAATAGGCACAGTCCCTGCCCTAGGGTTTACAATCTGAGAGGGGAAGACAAAGAAGGGGAACAGAGGGACAGACAAGGAGTGTAGCATTCATGAAGATGCGAGGTCCTAGATGCACGTGCTTGGCTTGGTTACATCGAGAATGATGGCTGGCTGATCCTTTTGGTGACGATATGAGTACACAGACCTCAGGTAACAGATTGTACTGGATGGAGGGTATCATCAGCAGGAGTTAGGCGAGGGGAGCGAGGAGTCAGGGAGGGCAGAGCGGAAGAGGTGGGTCTTGAAGGATTTGAAGGTACGAAGGGAGGGGGCAAGGTGGATGTGGGCAGGGAGGGAGTTCCATGGGTGGTGGGCAGCTAGGAAGAAGGGATGAAGGTGGTTAGGGGAGCAGGGGAGGCATGGGAGGGTGAGAGAGGGGACAGAAGAGGAGTGGAGTTCACGGACTTTTATGCCTGTCTGCATTCAGCTGCCATGTTCCCCTTGTTTATTTGTAATGACTTAATCAAGCCTCCCGTTGAAAGGAAAGGGCACAGAGTCACCCATGCTATCCTCTGCCCACTTTTATTCAGAACACCGGAGCATTCCACTTATCAAGCAATCAGTCCTACAGTGCAAGTTCCGGCCTTAGGTCACTTTTAGATGAGCAGGTTACAGTCGTGTGACCCACTCACGTGATTTTTCAAAATCCCGCAAGGTGGGATTAGACGTGACGTGTTAGACGTTGTTCACATGCGTTCAAGGCAGCCACGCGTTGTTTAAAGACCACGAACTAAATACCTCACATATGGAGGTATTTAGTTCGAGGTCATTAAGCAAGGCGCGACCACCTTGACTACGCGTGAACGTGCCACGTCTAATCCCGTCTTGTGGAATTTTGAAAACTCACATGAATTGGTCATGCTACTGCAACCTGCTCATCTAAAAGCTGTTTTATTCACCCAAATGACCTTGCTGAGTTGAGCTGATTTACACAGGGCGAAAGCCAAGGTCAAATCTGACCCTGAGGCTGGAAATGCATTTTCAGCTACCCAGGTTATTGGATTAATAGACTGTTATTCTGTCACATCCAAGATAAGAAAATGCACCATTTAGAGGTGGGGAACTTTTGACCTTTTAGGAGCTCCTCTGAAAGTTGGTAGAAGCTCTGTGGGTCACATCTAACTTAGGACACTTTCAGACATGGCCCCCCCACGCATATTTGGGCTGCGGCGGGGAGGGGAAAACGCAGCCAGAATATGCACAGAGATCGGCCGATCTGAAAGTTCCCCCCATGCAGCAGAGCAGGAAATCGAGCTCTGCATCCCTGCGCGTCTCTGCCAGCAAACCCGCGCAGGGGGTGTCTTCTGGTTGATCCCCACACATATTCTGGTACACATAATGCTTTATATTGGAGGTATAGGCACCCCAGTTTTCAGCCACATAGCAGCCACATAGCATAACATAGCATACAAAACAAAAACGTTACAGCCGATAATGTGTTTTCCATTGAAACCAATGGAAATTCAATTCTGAACTCACCGAATGCATCCGAACCGAACATTCGAATTCGAATTCGGTTCGAACGTTCAGTTCAGTCGACCGAATTATTTGAGTTCGGTTCGAACGTTCGGTTCGAACGTTTGGTTCAGTCAACCGAACTATTTGAGTTCGGTTCGAACGTTCCGTTCGGTCGGCCGAACTATTCGAGTTCGGTCGACCGAACTCCGAACTTCCGAACCGCGTTCGCCCATCCCTAGAAATGGTATAAACATTTAATATGACGTGAGTATGGCCAGTCTTACTAAGCCCAAGCATGGAAAAATCATGAAACAGACATCCTAAAGACCTATATAAATGCTAATAATCATGCTAATAATCATGCTAATAATAATATATTTTAAAAGAAATTATGTATTTATTTATTTATTTATTTTTTTTGTTTAATTTATATCTCCTGCTCATGGCAGCTCGGGGCGACTTCCAGTACTAAAATTAAATTTATAAAATACATATATCAAATAAACAAAAATAAATAAATCCAAAATATAAAACACTAGGACAAGCAGAGTCAGAAAGACCTTCCCCCGCCCCACATCCCACCTCTCTCTCTCACCAAAGGCCTGGCAGAACAGCCAGGTCTTACACTGCCTTCTGAAAAAGGGAAGGTCCAGGGCCAGGCAGGCCTCCATTGGGAGGGAGTTCAACAGCCTTGGTGCGGCTACCGAGAACGTCCTCCCCACAGTTGCCACCCGAGAAACGCGGGGGGATTCGAGTTGGGTGCCCCCTGTCGACTGCAGGGGTCACTCCAGGACCTGGACCTGGCTTACCCACAGGTAAGCCAGGCCCAGGCTGTATAGGGCTTTATAGGTCAAAACTAACTCGTGGAATTGGGCCCAGAGGACGATAGGCAGCCAGTACAGAGCACTGGTGTAATGTGCTCACAACTGACTGTTCCTGTCAGGAGATGAGCTGCTGCATTCTGCACCAGCTGCAGTCTCCGAACCGTCACCAAGGGTAGCCCCATGTAGAGTGCATTGCAACCGTCTAGTCTTGAGGTGATGAAAGCATGGATGATGGTGGCCAGGTCAGTTTCCGAGACATATGGCCGAAGCTGTCACACCAGATGTAATTGGCAGAAGGCGCTCCTTGCCACAGCTGCCACCTTGTCATCCAGATGGACAATAGCTCTACACAGAACTACTAATACTATTACTATTACACTAAATATTTTATTTTTATAGTGCCCCCTCTTCCCCAACAAATAGTGTTTGGAGTGCTTCACAAAATCCATACAATAAAGTATTTCAATATCTTTTTAACAAAATAAAAGGGGGGAAGATAACGCGTATATTAAGGGGAACTAGTAGTAAAAGCACCGGGCACCTTTTAAAGGTGAGGCAGGAGGAGCTGAGATGAACATCTGGAGAAAGGGAGTTCTACACTGGTGAGCCCGCAATGGCAAAGGCCCAATCGCCTGCTGACTTGAGGCATGATGTTAGGATTCCCAAATAGCGGATGGTTTCTAAGCATGGATAACCATCAGGGTGAGGTTCCAAGAGCAGGTCTCTAATATAGTCAAGGCTTATTTGTGGGTCCTGAAAAACAGCAGCACAATATTAAATTCAAACCGCTGGCAGCCAATGCAGAGAACACAGGACAGACCTAATGTGATCACAGCTACCCAAACCAAGCTGCCACCTTACATGTTTTTAAAATAAAGTTCAGATTCAGTGCTTTGCCTCTAGATATCACAAAAGGTTGTGAGGTTCAGATTTCTTCTCTTTAAAAATAAAATAAAATGTACAAATGTATGCATGCATGCACACCTGCAAAAAATTCATGATTTTAAAAGTGTTTTCAAGTTTGTGTGTGTTCACACTCACCCACACAATTTCCACAGCCACTCTTGTACACCTTCAGACTGTCTAGGTATTAGATCAACTCAACTGATAGACAGGATACTATTTTTAATGTTGTGCAGCTTGGTGCAAAACAAATTGTCCTTGCTTTTCCCTCAGACCTCTAAAGGGGAAAATACATGCCACTTCAGTTTCTTTTACTTTGGTTCAGAAATAACCCCACCAGCTCAAAAAGCCCAGGAGATTTCCTATTTTAATCCTGCAAAAGCAATTTTGTAAGGCTGCAAAATGGTACCTGGATTTTCACTTTTTTCTCAGAGGAGCCAAACTTTGAATTTAAAACGTTAGATCTCCACTCGGGGCAAAGAATATCGGCTAGACTGTAATAGAACAGAATCACCGGATGATGAGGTCTCTGACATGTGAACTGACTGTAACCACACTTGAGCAACCCTGGCATATCCCCCCACCCCACCCAAAGCCATATTGTTAAAAGGGACAGACACATGTGGCTATCAGATTAGGAGAAGGGCAACCATAATCTTTCTACTGCATTATCCTGTCTGAACTGGATTCCCTAGTGAACTGCAAGAATGGTGCTAGAGGATAATGTGATTTGCAATGTCTCATACATAAGTCAATGGTCCAAATGCTACTTTCAGCTTGGTGCTGCAGATCCTTGAAATTTGGAAACGGTCTGTTCCTGCAAGGAGCCAGGCATCATAACAACCATAAGAGTTATTGGTTTTCTTGTACCTTCTTAATTATGTGCTTCTTCAGAATATAATATTCTTCTCCTTTTCCTCTGATGGCACTTCCCTAAGAGTTACAGTGTTTGGGTAGGTGATGAAAAGGTAGGTGGTTAGCTTTGTTTTCAGTCAATAAATTATTCCTATGTTTCTGCCTTGAGAGGGTGGGCCTGAAAGCAATTTAGCCAGTGCAAATTACAATTGACTTGGGAAGGTATAATTTATAATATTGATCCTTTTTGGATATATAACCAATAAGGAAGCTGTCTATGTAAATGAGTGTTCATGCATCACTCTTTCAAACCAGATACCTTTACATGAAAAGTCAGAGGTTTAGGAATATTATGCAAATTCCAAAGTTGTCTGGATGATTTTAGGATCGGAAAACCACAGGTGCATTAAAGTCATCCGTGTTCATCTGCAATCAGTTGCAATGGTGATAACTCATTTAGTGAACGAATTTGGAGCGATATATGCAAGAGGGAAATATGAAATCACCTCCATGAAATGGAATCATAGAATTTTAGGACTGTAAGGGTCCTTAAAGGGGAGTTCAGTCTATCTCTCTGCCCTTAAGCAAGAACAGTTTATACTTAAATTGCCCCTGTTTATCTAACCTATTTTTGAAAGCTTCCTATGATAAGGACATCCCAGATTGCCCTTGGTAACTTGTTCCATTCTTATGTCTTGAAAATTCTTCTGAGGACCTTTTCACACAGGCGCGCCCCCCCCCCCCGTACACGTGTGCGGTGGGGGGGGCGCCCGTGTGAACGCTGCCTGCGGTGCAGGGGGGATGGAGAGGCGCCTGTAGAGACGGTGCCCACGGTGGGTGGGGGTGCGTGCACACTCCTGCACTCCACCCATCACCCATGTATTGAGCAACAGGTTCCAATGCCGGTAGCTCAATGCGTGGAGATGGGTGTGCGCCCATGGGAACGGAAGCACACCCACCATGCGTGGACACCCATCCCCCCACCCACCACAGCCCATTTGAAAAGGTCTGCAGGGTTCAATTCTGTCTCCGTTATTATTTAATGTGTATATGCAGCTCCTGTGGGAGATCGTGAGAGGGTTCGGGGTGCGTTGTCACCAATATGCTGATGATACTCAGCTATAACTCTCGTTTTCAACTGACCCAGGTCCTGCTGTCTCAATTCTTTCCCAATGTTTGGAGGCCATGGTGGATTGGATGTGGCAGAGCAGACTGAAACTTAATCCCTTTAAGATGGAGGTGATAGTGGTGGGAAGGGCGAGGGAACTGCTGGCTCCTCCAGTGGCGGGGGGTTCTGCCCTCCTGTAGCCCAGAAGGTTCAGAGTTTGGGGGTGCTGTTGGGTGGATCTCCGTCTGGACCGGCAGGTGGAGGCAGTGGCTACAGCTGCCTTCCGCCAGCTGTATCTAGTATGGAGGTTCCGTCCATACATCTCCAGGCCCGATCTGGCCACTCTCATCCATGCCTTAATCACCTCGAGGCTGGACTACTGCAATGCGCTCTACGTGGGGCTTCCCCTGTTTCTGGTCTGGAGGCTGCAGCTAGTGCAGAATGCGGCAGCCCGTCTCCATACAGGGACGGGTCGGCGGGAGCACGTAACACCTCTGCTCCGCACTTTACACTGGTTGCCTATAGCGTACCGGGCCAGATTCAAGGTGTTAGTTTTGAACTATAAAGCCGTACACGGTCTTGGCCCCTCATACCTTGGGGACCGTCTCGCCCTGCACGTTTCAGAACGATCCCTACGGTCTACCGGCAGCGCCTTCCTGGAGGTCCCCCGTCTTAGACGGGTGGGAGGCAAAATGGAATGGCCGTTCTCAGTGGCCGGGTTGCAACTCTGGAATTCCCTCCCAGAGGAAGTTCGCCTGGCCTCGGGTCTGCTGGCATTCCACTGAGCCTGCAAGACCTGGCTGTTCACCCAGACCTTCGGAGGGGAGGGTGAAAGGGAGGGATAGGTGGGGGGGGAGATGTTTTTAGAAATGTTTAAATTTTGATAATTTATTGTGTTTTTAGTGTTGTAAGCCACCCCGGGATGTCGTAGGCATGAGGGGGCGGTTAATAAATATAACAAATACATAAATATATAAATAAATATGCAACCTACATCTTTCCTTCAGTTTAAACCCATTACATCTTGACCTTTCCTCAGTGGCCAGAGAACATTTGGTTCCCATCTTGTTTATAACAGCTGCTCTTGGATATTGTGTCTCTACTGGGTTAGCCCAAGTTCCTGCAGAAGGAGAACCTGGCTGGATGTACCACTTAAAGTGTTTATACAGCATGGGTCAGAACAGACATGCACGTAACTCCACTTTACCATTGCTTTAACATTTCTTATGCATGTTACAGGGCTGTATTGGCACCCCATGCAGCCCCGCAACATGCATACAAAATGTTAAGGCAGAGTTAAGGTGCATGTCTGTTTTCACCCTATGGCTCTTGGGGAAAGGGACATATGTACAAGCCCCTTTGGCTGATTAGCCCAGCTGCTAGTAGCTGAGAGGGAATGATTCTATAGACGCCTGTGAAGGCAGTTCACATTGGAGATCACCAGGGAGTGACAGGGTGTTTGAAGCTGGAACTTGTCTCAGTTAGAAGGTGGCAAGACTCAAAGGGACATCAGCCCAGCATTATCAAGGCCAAACAAAGAGTGGAGAGTGAAGCTGATATGGATAATATGTTGATATGCTGGGGCAGTGCAGGGTGGCGGGTTCACATGGGCGTATCCCTATCCCCCCACATTTGCACATATGGAGCAACCTGCATTGTTGCTGATTGCTCCGTGCATGGGGATGGGTCGGGATACAGCAGGAGCACACAGCCCCACACTTACATGAGATGTTCCCCCCCATTGACAATGGGTGTCCAAGCATGGGAGCATCTCATGTAAAAAGGACCTATGTGTGATCATCCCAGTCCTTAAATAAGCTCCTGGAAATCAGGCAGGTATTAGCATTTAGAAATGGAAATGAAACAAGCCAGCTAAAATAACTCACCCTAAAAAGCTCATGTCCCAAGCTCTCCAAGGTGGCTTTTTGCAAAGCAGATTACCATGCACTAAAATACATCTCCAGATGAAAGACGCTCAAACTAATTGTGCTTTGAGAGCTTTTAGATCTCACAAATTAAATCCATTTAGAATGTCTTGTTCGGGTTTTCTGTGTGTACAAAATTACATGGCGGAAAACTGGCTTATTCCGTGTAGTTACGTGAAACAGGGAGAAATATGTACTGTGTGCGACTGAGAATGTTATGGAAAAGCTTATTGCTGGAATGGAAGTGCATAAGAAAATGAATAGCTATTATCCAGCTGTAACTTTCCCCATTTAAATGCAAACAAAACAGAAAAATGAAATGCAATTTTTAGTTTAATCAAGTTTCATGAGTCTTCTGGGAAGTACAGAAGTATCTGAAAGGAGCCCTTGGGACCTGCCGGGTTTAACTATGAATTTCAAAGTCTGTTCAGTAATAAGTGGTATGTTACATTTGGTCTAAAAATTAAGCTTAGTCAGTGACATCTGTGTTGAAATGAATTTCCAGTAAGCAGGTTAGCTGGGGAAGGATTTGCCAAATTAAGTGCTCATTTCAGTTAACCCTTTCAGTATATTTGGGCTGAAACAAAACAAATAATGGCCCTTGACCCAATCCTTTCTAAAGACAGGAAGTCTCAATCTTTAACATAGTCTAGTGGGCTGTATGGGTAAGGGAAAGTTTAAAAAAAATGCAGGAAAAGGGTTATTTGTTTTTTTCTTCTGACGAACAATTCGTAAACACCTCAGAGCTGGTGTTGATGACCCCACCATTAGTTGCTAGGCATTGTCTGGGGGATGAAACCAGAAGAGGCCTCCTCAGCCATCTGCAGTTCAAGCCTCAGGTGAGAAGAGGCAGGGGCTAGGGTCTGAGCTGCAGACAGTGGAGGAAGGGTGGGGTGGAGAAAAATAGTATGTGGTTATACCGTTGGCTGATACTATGAGTGTGTAGTTCATTTCCATCTTTTTAATTACTAAGGATTTCAGAAGTGACGCGTTCCAATTCACCACAGTGAATCCCACCCCGGTGTGAACGGATTCACCGCGGGCTGTGGTGACACGTGCAGCCCCAACAGAAGTGACAGGATCGTGACCACCGCCCGGGGGAAATCAGAGAGAGTATGGGCTGGGGGAACACAACAGACATGCAGTGGAGACGTGGACCACGGTTCGAGCCCCAGAATGCACCGCGGCTGGGGTCAATTCCTTCCACCGCGGCTGCGGGTTTCCATTCAGAAGTTACTTTTCATTCACCCCTGCCGTGGTGACCATTCACCACACTTCTGGACCTCCTCCCACCCCGACCTCACGAAGCGTGGTTAGCTTCACCCTGGGCCGCATCTGCATGCGAGCAAACAGACATGCACGGTGCTTTCACACCCCACCCACGTTTGACTGAGGTTGACTGTGGTGGACATTCACCATGTCACTTCTGAAATCACCCTGAAACATAAGAAGTGCCATACTGGGTCCATTGAGCCAAGCACCTCTCTTTGACAGTGGCCTATCTTGGGGTGATTTCAGAAGTTTGCACTTCTGAAAACTCTGAAGTTACACACTCTGAAAACTTTCTAGTAGCACCCAGGCCACTTCCTAAGGGCCACATCAAGTGGTGTTAACAAATATGATGTAGCCTTGTTAATCCTGCTGTGGCCCACCTGGGCCAATGCAGAACCCACACTTCTGTTCTGGGCCCGCCAAATGTGGGCCCAGTTCAGACCCCAATGTGGTAGCCAGCTGGATTGGAAAAGTGGGCCTGCAATTAACTGGGCCCACAGTCCAGACCCAGGAGTCTCCCAGGAAGGCCAGAGTGGGCCAAACCAGGTGGGCGTGTCTGCTTTTGAACCCACCCAGTCTGATGTGGGTGGTTACCATGGCAGTTATTGGCAGCCATGGCTGCCCGTCGTAGCGGGGAGCAGAGAACCAGCTGTAGTTCAGGGGCGGAGCCAGCCTGCCAGCCATTGCTCCCCACCACCACTGCATCAAGCTGCGGGAACATGTGTTCCATTCCCCAAGCTGACCTGGCTGGGGGTGTGGGGACCCACTGGGTTGTACAGCCACCTTAGCAGCTGCATGTTTGTTTTTACCCAAGAAGGAAGTTTTCAGAGTGGTCAAGGGTGGAATACTGGCCACACTTCCACCTTCCTTCCAGTGGTTGCATTGTTGCTGGTCCAGAGAGCAGACACTCACTGGAAGTCAGGGTGGTGCCACCATCTTTGTTGACGGGAGGCTGGGGCTGGCCAAGACCTACCTTGGGAGGGTTGCCGCTTAGGAAGACCCTATCCCCTTGCGCTTATCATGGCCCATAATTGGGACATGAATCAATGCACACCATAGCCTGGTTATATCACTGGTGCTGGAGATAGTAAACGTTTGAAATCATCCAGCCTCCAACAGACAGTCTGGAATGTGAGAATCCAATGGACAACCGTTTGTCTAGCTGGTCCTCATTACATTGACATCTGACTTCCTCAGCATGTTTAATGTATTCATTCTGAAAATATTCTGGTGAGGCAAGCGGGTGCCATTCCCGCACGTTACAGGTAGGGATCTGAGGGACTTAGGTCGCACCAGAAGTCTGTCAAGGCGAAAACCTGTCTCTCCATAGTTCCAGGCTAGCACCATAAAAAAATAAAGACAAATAATTTTTAAATGGACCATCCCTCTTCTGTTTGGAAGTGAAGCATATACGACTGAGTCAAACTGAAACCAAACCTAGCCTATAACTTTCATGTGGATGGAATCATTTCTAGAGAAAAAGAGACAATCATTTGCATTTTTTTGTATTAGTTAGCGAGTTATTGCTTTTTTGCCCTACACCCTCCTGCTAATAGCAAGAGTGAGTACCTGGTACCTGGTGCTGTACGATCATCATTAATTCAAGTCAGGGCCCTACACCAAGGGGCTTACAATCTATAAGACCAAGGAGAGGGGTATAAATGGAAAGACAAGTATCCGTTCATGAAGTTGAGAAGTCATAGATGCACGTGCTTAAATTAGGGTGCAAATAGACAAGATGTTGCCCCACTTTTGCTCCCATGAACCCCAAATTCACCCACTTATCTGACGGGTGACTGCCAGGTGTCACTACTCACGGCATCATCCCATGGAAGGCTGATGACACCGGGCAGGCGAATCCGGGGAAAGGTGGGGCAATGCACTGCCCCATGGCCGCCTCCTGTGTCTTGGGGGCACAGGGCACCCCTGCATCCAACCCCATCTGTTGGGTGCATGGCTGCCTCTGCCAGCGTTCAGCAACTTAGGCCACTTTCAGACCTCCCCTCCCCCCCTCGTGCATATTCTGGCTGCGGGAGGAAATGCGCAGCCAGGATATGCGTGGAGTGCCGCCAGCCTGAAAGCCCTCCCCCCGGTGGCAAACAGCCGCAGCAATACACTGTGGTGTTTTCCAACAAAGCCGCATGGGGGGGGCTTTCAGACTGGCAGCACCCCGCTCATATCCTGACTGTGTATTTCCTCCCGCAGCCAGAATATGCATGGGGGGGGGGGGTCACAGCCAGCAGCCTGGGGAAGCTGAGGAACAACCACACCTCTAAGGCCGTTTTCACACGAACACCCCCCTCCCCTCGCACACATGTGCAGGTAGGAGGGGGTACCCATGCGAATGCTCCCCTCTTGTGTGCTAACACCCTTCGTTACAGGCTAGAGGGGGACACTGCGTGAAGGATGGAGAAGGAGGCTTAAGTAATGAGTCTATAGGGAAGTGCAGTTAGGAAAAGCCTGACGGAGGAGGAAGGTTTTCAGGAGGGATTTGAAGGTTGGGAGGGAAGGAGCATCAGCAGAGCAAATGTATTAAAGGAGGCAGTTGCAGGCATGGGGGGTTGGCAATGGAAATGGGGCAGGTGCATTTGTATGAAAACCTTAGTTCTAAATAGTACAGTAGCTGGCATGTGTCATTACATGGGTCCTTGAAAATATAAAAAGTCTTTTAATCACAAGGACCTGACATTCCAAGAACTAAACAGTGGGTAAAAATGTCTGTAATTTTAAGGATTATATTGGGCGGGGACACTTCTGCATTGATGTCCTCCGAGTTCCATTTCCCTTGAGATCAATTACAAAGGTTCACAAGGTTGTTTTTATTTTCCTTTCTCTCAATGCCTTTTTAATGAGGCCTCCTTGTAAACAGCAAGCATTATGCTTTCCTGTTGTATTCCTGTCTGCCGCCTTCAAACATTTATTACTAATACGTCTGGGAAATGATGTATAAATTAAATATTAGGAAAATGTACTCTAAAAAAAAATAGAAATAGTTAGGGGGTATAATTTATCATTCTCATTTAGGGGGAGGGGGGGGGAAACATGCCAGCAGTTTGATAATGGACATACGGCAAAAGTCACTCTTCAAAGCATTGTCGTGGTTTTATATAATAAATAGAGGTAATCAATGGCATGGAGGGGGGTTTCACTGCACATATATGGGCCTGTGGTTCATTTTAATAAAATGATGTTATAAGTAGGGCTGAAATGGGATTGGATTTTATTTTCAAAAGAATCTCGTAAGAATCGAGAACCCTTAGCGAGATCTCGAGAAAATCTCACCAATGGTGCGAGATCTCACCGAGAATCTCATTTGAAAAAAAAAAAAAAGAACTGTGGACACTGGGGCCATTCTTCCACACATGCGCAGCCCTTTCCAAAAATGGCACTAGTGATGTTGCTGCCATTTTGGAAAAGGGCAGCCATTCTGTGGATGTGCAAAACGCCCTAAATGGCTGCCCTTTTCCAAAATGGTGGCAGTGCGACTGGCACCATTTTTGAAAAGGGCCACACATGCTCAGAACTGCCCGCACAACCATTTTGCTCATGAACAGTTTTTTCTTGTTGTTTTTCTCATGGTTTTTTGTAAAGCATGAGAAGAAAATGCAGCCTAGAATGCTGCTGATTCATGTCTCATTTTCATTTGTCAGAATAAGCCAAGAATTGTAATTCTTGACGAGAAACATGAGTATTGCAAACTCGAGTTCCAGCCCACGGGTGACTCAAAATGAAGCTGACAAAAAGCAGTAAGACATTCCTGTTAAAACAAATTAGCAAGGAGGAGATACTCCTGTCTCTTTCCATAATAAATCTGCAGCTCTCCTAACCCTTCCTTTGTAAAGTTGCAGCATTATATAGATTAAAAGTATACATACTGACACAGGGGCGTGGTCAGGCGGGAATGGACCCTGGTGCAGATGATGGAATAGGCTCTCTACCGGAGCACTCCACTCCAGCATGCCTATGCATTCTACATGGGTGTAGGACCCTGTGCAGCGGCACCTTCTACACCTATTATAGCTGCACCCCATAGAGCAGGGTGGAGGATCTCCAGCCTTATTTGGTTCTTTTCCAACTTCTGGATCTGTCCCATGGATCCTTTCCCTACCTTTATGCACTGAAAGAGTGAGATCAGGGGCAGGGAGTGGAGATGAGGGCATAGGGAATGGAGCCATAGAATAGATCTATGATCTGGACCTTCCCCTTCCTTCCAACATCCTGAGGGCACCCCCTTAGGCATCCCCACCCTCAACTCTTCTCCTGCCCGTGGAGCTTCTACTAATTTTGACAGTGGCCCACAGTAGAGAAAAGATCCCCCATCTTTGCAGTGTAGAAATTTGCATGAAAGAGGTTTTATTTCTGGGTGTCTGTTAGTGGTGCACGCGAGAACATCCAGCTTAACAAGAAGGCTTTGCACAGAAATGTTGTCACTTTCTTGAACCGGGGAGTTATAAGGAGGATCCTACGTTGGGTCGGAAACATAATAAGGGTCCTGCGTTGGCATGACCTCCTGACTGGAGCTGCAACAGGTACTAAAATTAGCACCTATGGGTAATGCCCGCATTTTCGGGCATCTCATCAGGCTTCTGACGGGCTACTTGAAGACCAATTGGGTGCCCAATGCCACCAAAAGTGAGTATTATCCAGAGAAACTGACACGCCCCAGGCAGACGCGCTGCAGAGTCTGGCTCTGCAGCACTCCAGATGGGGCTATGTCAGTTTCAAAGGCTGACCGGTACTCCCCTCCCCCAGCACCTCTTAGATGAGAGCCAGGAGCTATCAGTTTCAAAGGCCGGCTGCATGGTCAAGCAGTCTGTCAGGTCCTGTTCACACATTGATGATGCCCGAATGGAGCCAGGTCATTCAGGTGCCCCATATTTGTCAGGTGCCCAGTTGCAGCACTACTCCTGACCTACAGAGGTCTCTCTTTTATTTATTTATTTCACTACATCTATATCCCGCTCCCTCCTTCTCACAATAGCAGCTTGGGGCAGCTCACAATATATTTAAAATATATTCCAACAATTTAAAACATAATACTTAAAACAATTATAAACTCATAAAACTTATTTAACTTATAAAATCATTAAATGAGCGGAACTGAACCCAAGTACTCCCCAACCCTAAGCCACCCTCCCCATCTCCCTCCACAAAGACCTGGCAAAACAGCCAAGTCTTACATTGTCTTCCGAAAGAAGGGAGGCGGGCTAGTAGGCGGGCCCCCGTCGGGAGGGAATTCCACAGCCAAGGAGTGGCCACCGAGGACTTCCCTCAGTCAGTCATTCTGGCCTAAGGCTACCTCAAATCTGTGCTTGGCATGTGTGTACATATGTACACAAACTGGTCGTACTGTACCTTTTGTAAATTCATTTGCAAAATAGTCAACTCATAATTAGCCTTGAG
>QEPC01007238.1:661956-703562 GCA_003113815.1 Sphenodon punctatus
TGCTAAATCCTGTCACTTCTCCCTCCATAACATTGCTAAGATTCGCCCTTTTCTCTCTGTCTCGTCTGCCAAAACTCTTGTTCATGCTCTGGTCCTCTCTCGCCTCGATTACTGTAACCTCCTCCTTTCTGGCCTTCCCTGTCTCACCTTTATTCTCTAGTCTCTCTAGTTGCTACTATGGATAAAAATAGACACATCAGCAGTGGGGAACCTCCCTGACCCACTCTGGGGCAGGAAACTGCATCCGCCCCTCCCTGGGTCAGGGAGGGGCACCAAACAAATGTACGGGTTTGTGTTGGCCGATGTGGATGACCTTTTTATCATAGAAGCTGAGTGTTGGAAGAGCCCTCTTCTAGCTCCTCAGGATTTATTGTGTCTAAGCCACTCCTTTCCAACAGAGGAATCTACAAAACAGAAGACAAGAGTCAATGATAAACCCCAATTATAGTCAGGTATCCATGTTCACTTTGTTTTCTTCATGGCTGCCAATGAGGAAACCACAGTGAGCATGGGTCCATGATTATAGCCGGAAATGTCCTACAAACCAAATGCAATGATGCAACAAAAAAGCAGTTCAGTATTTCCAGTCTTCAGTATTTAACTTTGGAGACCAAGGTTAAATTCACTGCTGTGGGTGTTAACAGATGTCACATGATGTCACATGGTGACATCTGTCCCACCCTGGGGAGGGGAGAGCTTTCCCCAGCTAGGTATGCTCCAGCTGTGGGAACAAATGTTCCTGGGGCCGCCCCACATTGGAGAGGGAGGGTGGGGATGGGGAGCAAGGTGCGGCCACTTGGCTGCATTCCCGACATTGCCCCACCCCCTGCCATGCTGGACAGCCATGGCTGTCTATTACAGGTAGCCATGGCTCACTGCCATGGCAGCCTCCCCGATGCCTGTATGAGCTAGGTGAGGAACACACGTTTGTGCCTGGTTCGCCGACTGCCTAGGCGGGCGTGGACTGTGGGCCCAGCTCATACTGGATCTACATTTCTCGCCCAATGCTTACCCAGATGTCATTTGAACCAGGCCCACATCTGGTGGTCCCAGAACTAGGGATGTGCAAACACAGTTCAGCAGTTCGGAGTTCGGACCGAACTCGGTCTGTTCGGACGTCCGAACCGAACCGAACGTCCGAACTGAACTCGAAAACGACTGAACAGTTCGTGAGTTCAGGTGAGTTCAGATGAGTTAGGGGTGGGAAAAAACATGACTGGAAGGGGAAGGCAGCTGAGGAGCAGACTTCCTGGCCCCAGAGGTGGAGACCAGGGGTGAACTCAGGGCCAAAAGATACTGATACCGAAAAAAAAATGGTATCGCTGTCGGTACCGATAGTGCTATTTTGAATGTTCGGTAATGTTCGGCCGAACTGAACTCCACCAAACCGAACAACTGAACCCGAACTTGGTTTTCGAACCGAACGACCGAACATCTGAACCGCATTCCATTTGCAAGTCCCTACCCAGAACAAACATTGCAGCATGAAGCTGAGCTAGCCAGGCCAAACCAAACCTAGCTGGGCCAGCACAGCATTTGTCTACATCCTGTGTTTCTGCCGAGTTCAAGAATGTGGTTGTGATAGAGACAGGTGGGTGCAGCTGCATTAGGTGCTGCAAGTCTGGGGGGGGGGGTGCGGTGTCACCATCCCCACCTGCCAAATGCTTTGCCAGAAAGAAAAGTCTGCCCTCGCCTTCAGAATATGCTGAAGCTCAGACTTCGACAGGCCTCTAGGTGAAAAGAGTTCCAACACACTGGGGCACCAACTGTGAACAACATTGATGAATGTTAACCAGAAGAGGGTGCTCCCGGCTGACTACAAGGATTGTGATGAAACATGATAGAAGAGATGGTCTTTCAGATATGTGTGGGGCCTAGGCCATTTAGGGTTTGAGTTGGAACGAATGAGGCTGGAAGGATGGAAAAATACTATTAAAGAGAGTGGTGTTATTATTAATTTAATCAGATCTTTCACTTAACTGTAAAAGATCATCACCTGGCCTCCATAGATGACACTAACTTCTCCAGGAATATTCGTAATAGCCCCATACAGCATTGCAACGTGTGAATCCTCTTCATGGTGTAGATAACACACCAGACATCCGAGAACAGGCTTGCAGCTTTTCACAGCTCTGTGCTTCATGTTACTAAATTAAAGGCTATTCATAGTTAAGCCAAAACCAGATTTTTTTTTTCCACCTTAAGCAAAGTGATTTAAAATCATTTTTCACAGACCATGAATGCAAAGCCCCATTGAAGAGAGGGATTTTAAAGGATGGGGTTTGCAATACAAGGAACATCCTGGTATTTATTTGATATTTTCCCCACTCTGTGTCAGAATTATTTGGTCTGATCTAGGATTTATGTTTCTGATTCTTTGGTATCACAACGTCCCTGGTATGGATAAATTGAGGAGGCAAGAGAAGGGAATTTTTAAAGCCAATACATTATTTTGCTGTTCCTTGTAGCTGTGTCTACTACCAGCTGCTGACCTATACTTGGAAATGGTCTTCCCCTCAGTGTGCATTTTCAGTACACCCACTTACAAAGCCTGTTGTGCTGCCCCCCGCCCCCCTCTATTATTTTGATCATGAATCTGTCGGTTACAGAGCCTGCTGCTTTTTACCTTTAAATAGAGGGGGGGCAGGTCCTGTGGTATTTTAAAATTATTATTATTTGGGCTCTTTCAAATTTTTGGATCTGGGCTTTGGATTCAGTCTATACCTTCAAGCACTAAGTGACTTAGGCTGATTTAAGACGTTATGCAGTCCTGATTCACCACAGTGGATTCCCAGCGGTGGCAAGCCGCCCAACCACCCCTGTGGTCCAGGGAGGCCCTGGACAGACGTGACAGAACCGGGACCACGGCAGGGAATCGGACTGACAGACCATGGCCCGGTGCAGCGCAGCAGACATGATGCCGATTCCTGGCTGTGGTCAAAACACCCAGAAGGCACCGGGGAGCGGCGAGAGGCAGACATGGCCGGCTGAGGGCAAAGGAAGCCAAAAGCACCTACAGGGAACACCCACACAAGGGAAATGGGGAGGGAGGGGGAGGAGGGAGAAGAGCAGCTGAGGCAGCACACACAGCAGACACAAAGAGAACGAGGTCACAGTAGAACATACAGCACAAACACACGCCTAGGTGCATACACAACAATATGGGAAAGGAAGGGAAGAGGGGGGGGACAGCAGGACAGACAACAAACACGGCACAATGGGCACAGGGGGGTAGGGAGGGGTGGGAACAGGGAGCACGGGGGGGGGAACCGGCACAGGGGCAGGGTAGGACACGGGGAACGGCATCCAGAACCCCCACAACAGCACAGCCTGCATGGATACACCCACAGCTACACAGGCAGTCCCAGAACGGGGGGACCCCACATGGGCACAGGGGGAGGCCACACGGAACAGGGAGAAGTGCGGGAATGGTTCAGGAGGCAGACAGGCACCCCAGGCGTCGGCAAGGGTGTGATGGATGGGATGGAAGAGATCCGGAGCCGTGCAGTCGGTCCAAATACACACACACACACACACATGGGAGAATGCCAGGAGGTGCAGTCTGGGGCCCCAAAACCCTGAATTCACAGAGTCACCCAAGGGGGGGCTACGGGTACAAGAGGGATCACAGGCAGACTAGGAAGGTCAGCAGCACCCCAGGGGACTGGGGGGTGGCACGGAGATCAGGACATAGCCACTGGAGAAGGCAGCCACGGAGGGGAACACCGATTGCAGAGGCAGATGGGGGGCCCGTGGACAGGGCCCAGAGTCACAGGTAGGGGCAGCGGAACCCTGGGAAGCAGGCAGAACAGCAGCAAGGCCGGGACATCATGGAGGGAGCGGGCAGCAACCCACGGCATCAGGGCGGAGGCAGGAGCTCACAGTGGGGCCAGCAACCAGGGCCTGGAAGGCACAGGGGGCCTCACAGCCAGCTGCAGGGGGCCATGTGCTGGGTGGCCCACCAGGTGCACGAAGTGGGGCCACTGAAGCATGCCCCGATGGTATCCCAGTGCTGCCATGCGGTGGTCAACCAGGTAGTATGCCTCAAAGGGATCCTGCATGGAGAGCCCCATCTGCACATTGGAACAGGACCACATACCAACCAGCGCTGCCAGCTCCACCCCAGTGGGCTCCGACAAGCCAGAGTCAGCAGCTGGGGGCCACGGAAGGTGACCGAGTTCCAACAGGTGGTGATAGACCCCCCCACTGGACCGCTGGTACCCACAGGCCCCGTCAACCCAACCAAAGAAGGACACGGCCAGGACAGGGGGGCCCTCCATCAGACAGGCCGTGTAGGTGGCCAGGATGCACACAAAGAGGGCGGACATGGTCTCCGCCGCCGACCACCCCACTTGTGTGCACTTCATCTCTGTGCCCATCGGGAAAGGGGTGCAGGCCCAGCATCTCCGCGTGCAGCCAGCAATCACGGGCACTCTCCTCATAGCCAAAGTAGGCAAGGCCGGAGCTCAGACTCGCATAGGCACCAGTGAGTCTGTCCGGGCAGCTCAGGAGCAATTGCACAGCTAGGGAATGCCACAGGTTACACAGGGCCATGGTCTCGCGGAAGGTCCAGCTATGGGGCGCGACGGGTGTGGAGGAGCCCGCGGGCACCAGGGAAGCCCTGTCAGCCATGGTCCAGCACGCGCCTGATACTCAATGTAAGGCAAGAGGGGCCCCACAATCCCTGGGAGGGGAAGCAGGGGAGCTCCAAGGCCAAGTGATAAGGCCACAGGCTGCAACATTGCCCGGCTAATGAGTGAGGCGTGAGGTGCAGACCCATCACAGCTGCTAACACCGAGCACACATACAGGACATCCTACACACAGCTCAGGGCAGCAAGGACAACAGGCAGCCAAAACACAGAGAGGTGGGAGGTGATGACAGCAGGAATGCAGCTGCAGCCCACACACGCCCGGGCGCAGACTAGACCATGCGCCAGGCCCTGTGCTGGGACCGCAGGTGTGTGCAATGGGGTGCCCAGTGCTGCCCTGCCCCTGTCGCCCTGTGGGATCCAGCCAACCGGCTGGGCAGGGGCAGAGGTGAACTGGGTCCCCCCGGCTGGTAGGCAGGCTGTGAACAGGGGGTGTGGTGACACGTGCCCCAGTCTATAACGGGTGCGGCCCCAACCCACCCGGAGCACCGTTCACCATGGAGCTGGGGTAGTTGGGTGCCTGCGGGATGCACCTAGCAGTCTGCGTTGAGTGGTACCACTCACACATGGACCTCCTGGGCATCCAGACCGCAGAGGTGCACCTGGCCGTCCGGCTGTGGGTGAACATGGCCTGGAGCACTGCTAGAGCCTGGTAAGCCCACCACGGTTTCAGGTGCTCCCTGGCCCAGCTCAAGCCCCAGCAGGTGTCCTGAACGTCCAGGGAGGCCCTCATCCACGCCTGGCCAGGCTGCAGTGCTCTGCAAGGTGGCCAGCTGGCTCCAGTGGCTGAGGGAGACCATGGGCTGCCCTGTCCAGCTTGCTATGCCAATTGCCCATTGCCCAGTCACTATGGGTCATGGAGCGGGCACAGGGGTGGTGGGCCAGGGCACTGGCTCAGTGGGACGCTGCCGCCTGGACAGCGCACCCTACTGTGACTCGCGGAGCTGTTAATGCCCTGGCTGGAGTGGCAGCACACCCCCATGTGGACCCCCATTCCCATGGTCCAGTGGGTGGCCATCGGGGTTTGGGCACTAGCAGCGCCCGAATCCTGCCGGTCCGTCTCGCAGCATTTCGGTGTCGGGGTGAGCACCGTCACCGGTATCCTGCGAGACATCTGCGAGGCAGTGGAGGGCGTGCTCCTGAACTGAGCATTCCAGCTGGTGGATCAGGAAGCCGTGATGGCCAGATTCACGGCTGGAGTGTTCCCCAACTGCATGGGCGCCATGGATGGCACCCATAGCGAGATCCTCCGCCCCTCAGATGGAGAGGCCACGGAATATGTCAACAGACATGGGTACCACTCCCTGCAGCTGCAGGTGGTCATGAACCACCAGGGGTGGTTCATAGACATATTCACAGGCCACTGTGGCGCAGCCACAGTGCTCGGATCATGACTGTCTCACCCTTCTATGCCCGGATGTACCGCGGGGACATTGCGAACATGGGGATGACCCTGATCAAGGGGGTGCTGATGCCCCCCTGCATCCAGGGGGACCCCGCCTACCCATTCACCCGGTGGCTGATGAAGTCATACCCAGTCGCCAGGATCCCTGTGGAGGTGCTGTACAATACCCGCCTGTGCCGCGATCATCTGCTCGCCCTGCTTGGTGGTTGAGCGGACTATGTCCTCCACTTGCTCCTCCCTCCAGTGCCATGCCCGTGCCCGGTGCTCCCTCATCCGTTGCACCGGGGGCACAAGGCCGGCTTGCTGTGGCCCATCGGGTCACCACGTTGGGGTACACATTAGGGGTTGGTTAGGTGCCCCAGCTGCCCGCCCCGTATCCTGTGGAATAGCTGAGGGGTTGTCCCCCCTCAGGTTGGCAGCCGGTGCCCTCCCCCAGCATTTCCCTGCACCCAGGGCCCCCCTCCCCCCGCACCGCGTGCCCTGGGTCCCCCACCTGGCCTTCCCTGGTGCCCTCTCCCCCCCCACACTTGCTGGTGTGCCTCTCCTGGGACCTCTGGCTGCTCCTGGGGCTGCTCTCTGCCATCCTCCTTGCCAACCTGTCACAGGTTGCCAGGACATGTTGTGCCCTGTGGGGATATGGGAGGGGTTGGGTGGGCTGGGCTCAATATGTCCCCCGGTGGCACCCCGGGCCCCCTTCCCATGGTCTGGGGTGCCCAGGGTTTCTGGGAGTGGCCCCATGGTTGGTGTGCCCCCCTCCCCTCGGCCCATCCCCTCTAGAGCGTCTCCCTTCTCACCCACTTGCTTTCCCTCTATGTCGGTCTCGGAGCCCTCCGAGGTCAGTCCCTCTGTGTTACTGAGGTCTCCCTGTGTCCACTGACTGAGGGTAACCAGTGTGCTCACCTTGGATTACCCCAGTTCGGACAGGGGCTGGGGGCTCTGGGGGCTGGTGTGCGAGGGGGGGGCTTGTGGTCCCAGAGGTCCCAGGGTGTTACTCTTTGGGGGCGGGGCCCCTGGAGCCGGTGCCTTCTAGGGAGGCATTGAGGGGAGGGGGTACCTTGTTCCATTCCCTGCCCTGGACCACAGCGCCCCCTACGAGACGCAGGGTGACAATGGAGCCCTTCATGTGAAGGATGCGGTCCAGGGCGTCATAGTAGGGGGGCGGTCCAGGCTCTGTGCCTGGACCACCAGTTATTGTCCCTGATGGCCTTGTACCTCCTCTTGAGCTCCTTGACCTGTGTGATCGGCACTGCGTCATGGTCCTGTGGTTCCCTGCCACCTCCATGTCCTGCACGATCTCCAAGTAAAAGTGCTAATTCCTCTGGTTGACCACTAGCTCCAGGTGATACTCCAGGTTCCCCCAGATCTGGATTAGGTCCACGGTTTTCCTGCGCCCCCATTGCCCCCCTCGGTGGTATGGCTGTCTCCCGTGTGGGCACTCCCGGTCCTCCTCCTCCTCTGCCTGGCCAGCACCTGTCACCTCCGGGGGCTCGGACTCCCGGGCCCATTTCTGTGTCTGTGGGTCATGGGGGGGGATTGGTTGTCAGTTTGCCTCAGCCCCGCAGCCCTCCCCCTGTCCGCCCCATATGCCGGCCCACATGCCCCCCTTGCTGCCTCTGTGCCACTTCCCCCCCCTTCGGTCCCCTTACCCGTTTCCAGAGTGCCTCATCCCCCGGGCCAGTTGTCGTTTCTGGGGGGCCTGTCCCGGCTGCTGCTGCTTCTGCTGCTGCTGTTCCTCCACCGCCTCCATGTGTAGCATGACCACCTCCTCTGTCTGTGCCACCTTCTCCTCCTCCACCCTTGCCCTCTCACCCTCCGCTCTCCTCTCCCTTCCACCTCACTCCATCCCGCCACGTCCCCCTGCTGCTGTGTGCCATTTAAATCTCCCTCCCTGGCCTCTGTTGTTGCTCGTTGCCTGGCAGCGACTCTGTGTGCTTTGTCCCCAGCTGGGAATCATTTTGCTTGATTCTGGCAGTTGGTCGCTGTTCAGACGTTAATTTTTGTTGTTTGGGAATTGCTTTGACCACGTTTTCGGAGATGGTCCAGGCGGGACCTTCGGAAGGGTGGTTAATTTTGTCCCCTGCTGGGGATTGACTGTGGTGAACATCTGGTGCCCACCGAACAGACGTTCAGGGCCCTTTGGCCCCGCCGCGGGGTTGAGTGTGGTTCACTGTGGTTGACTGTGATCTCTTAACGTCTGAAAACACCCTTAGGCTCTTCTCTCTCTCTCTCTCTCTCTCTCTCTCTCTCACTCTCTCTCTCTCTCTCTCACACACACACACACACACACACACACACACACACACACACACACACCTGCACACATGGGTGGGTGGGCAGGGACACCCATGTGAAAACTGTGGTGGGGGCGGGGGGATGGGTGGGCGCCCATGGGAACCGTCAGTGGTGGGTGGCGGTGTAGTCCTGTCAACTCTGGCAGGGTGGGAGTTTACAACTGGAGACCTCAATTCTTATCTGCATGAGCCTCTATCCTCTAAGCTAAAAGACCCAAGTCATTCAGCTCTGAGAATGGCAGGCTCATGAACCTGTGAGTGGTTAGTCAACACACACACCACTAGAGGGGGTCGCTGCGTCAACCCTCTCTGGGGCTACACATGCATGTTCCCACGCTTCACCCACCTCCACCCATCGCTTACACATGGAGCAACGGGTGCCAATGCCCGATGCTCCGTGAATCGAGATGGGTGCAGGTGGGTGAGGATCTATGGGAATGCACCCTCACCCACCTCCCACCCACCACATCGCCTACCCATCCCCCCCACCCACTGCGGCCCATGTGAAAAGGGCCTAAACTAGAGCTGAAAGAGGATCTTTGGGTGGATTCTGTTTCCAGTGGATCCAGCCTGTTCATTCTGAGTCTGATGAAATGGAGATGAACCATGATCTGGACTTTGTTCTGTTGGACCTGGATCAGTCTCCTTTCTAATTACAGTGCCATCTTGTGCATGTGCAACAGAAGAAATGCCTGCTTGCAAATACACCAAAAATATGTGCAATTATGTGCAAGATGGTACCACGTTGCTTAGATAGTCTAAGGAATGGTCAGTGGAGATCCAGGATGGCAAGTCCTGATTCTGCTGAAATTGTGCATGGATTGAAAAAGACTGCTTTGTTTCAGTCCTAGATTGAGCTCAGGAGACGATGGGAGCTGAGATGAGAACTTGCATTCAAGGGTAGGAGATAGATCCATTATCTCGATCATAGATCCTTCCCCACCCCCCACCCATCCTTAAGTACACCTCTCCTCAACTCGACCCAGCCTGTGAGCTGGAACTAACCTTTGAAGTGGCCCATGGGAGGGAAAAGTTTCCCCAACCATGCCCTAAAGTCATCCGTTTAGTTTTGAGATAAAACCTGGCCATTTCCTCCTCAGATGGTTCTGGGAATGTCACTTCTAGAATTAGGCCATTTTAAAATGGTCAGGGGTGGCACTGGTCTGGGTGCACTCGGTGAAGCACAAATGCACTTCTGGTGGGTGGAGGAGAGTTTAAACGGTGGCGGCAGATGGGTTTACACTCAGTGTGCACATCCATCCACCTGCCAGTCACCCATGCCCACAAAGTACAACCCAGGATCTTCCGGGTTGCTCCGTGCGGGGAGGTGGGTGGAGGTAGGTGGGGGTGGGTGGGTTGTGGTCCCATGCTCCCCCTACCATACATGTCCACTTGGTGGCCCTGCGTGGTGGCGTCTTGTGTAAAAACAGCCTAAGTCTCTCTTCTGAAGGCAAACTTGGTCGTTGGGTTGGACACTGAAGTCCTGAGTTATGTTAACACATCTTAGTAAGCATCCTCTTTTCACTGTGGCCATGGGCGTTGCTAGAATAGATGCTAGAGGTGTGCACCAGGGACCCATGATGTTGTTCACTTTCATTTTTCTTTTTCGTTATTAAAAACTGTCATAATACGTTTTTGTTAATAATGAAATTTTGTTTTTCGTTCTCGGTGGTTTTACTGATATCGTTATTGCACGAAACCAAACATTTTGTTTCTGGTTTTGTTTCCATTTTTATCAGCTTGGGGGGGGGGGCTGCATCTCATTATAGCCCCCCCCCCACGCACAGAGAAAGCTCCACCCCCACATGCCGATGAAAACAGAAATGAAACCAAAAACAAATAATGTGGTTTTGTGCTATACCAGTACCAATAACGACACCAATAACCATAAATTAAATTTTGTTATTGATTTTGTTATCATTTTACAATAACGAAAATGAAAAACGAAAATTTTGTTTGCGTTATCGAAATAACAAAAATGCACTCCCCTAATAGATGCATCAGGTGCAGCTGCACCAAGGCCCACAAGCTTGGGGGGTCCACACACATATGGCCCATTCTGTCTTTTGCACCAGGTCCCACTCACACTTAGCTACGTCTCTGATTGTGTCCCTGGCCCAAAATGCAGTGAAGACAATGGAAGTGGTCCCATTCTCTGGCATATTCTGGATGCCACTTGAATCATGTAGGCACCAATCCTGCAAATACATACAAGCATGTGGTATTTGTTAGAGCAAAGAAAAATTCTAGAATCTTTACTCTGGGTCGCAGTTGATTTCCTTCTTAATCTTTGCTTCTCAGTCCTACATCGATATATACTTTTAATTAATTCATGGTGCTGTTGAGGAATCCCAGCATTGCCTGGTAGTTTGAAGCCTGGCTGTTCCCCCATCGGCTTTTATTCACTATTTTTTTCTGTATTTAAAATCTCTCACTCACTCCATCATACCATATCTGTCTTATATACCATTCTTGCATGTCAAAAACAATCCACTCCAAGCCCATTTGCTCTCTTCACAGCTGCATGCTAATTAAAACAAAAGTTCGCTGGTCAAGAATGGTAAGATACAGCCTATTTTTTTTATCATCCGCCATTTGCTTTCTCTTTGCAAAGCATGGCCAGAGTTTGTTTTCAGGGGTGTAAGTAAACAGGCCAGGCATAGAAGTCTACTCGCTTGCAAGGAAGGAACTGGAGGGTGAAAATCTCCTATTCCTTTCTGACCCTCTGATTGGAGAAGTAGTATGAATATCTATTCTGTTCTGGCACCTGCAGTCCTAGAGCTGAAATGGGTACCAGATCGATTACCCCTGAGAAATATCCTCAATTTTGGGTGCCGTGTCAGTTACCCAATGGGTTGTCCAGTTGTCACTCAGGTACCTGGTTACACCAAAATTTAGGAATTCTTGTTACCAATTAACTGATTTACTGACTGGCTCATTAGTAAATTGGTAAATGAAAATAATGAAAAACGAGACGGTAACTCAAAAGAATGGGGAAGTAACGAAAAGAATTGAGATGGAAACTTTAAAAATTGGTACTGGAATCCCAATATTTTGGGATCAGAAGTTAGTAAATCAGGACATTAGGTAACCAGTCAGGCACTAATTAGGGACCAGTTAGTATCTGAAGTTGATGGGTCGACTCGAATACTGAAAATTCAACAGGCTTGAATGCAAAGAAAATACCTTTTTTGCGGGTATTTGAAAAAAATAGCAGGTATATTTTTTTAAAATCCACTTTTTTGTGGGTATTCATTTTGTCCAAGTCCAAGCTTTTGCTCAGCACTGCAGGTGGGAATGAGCTCTCCTATACTCTTCCAACAGTTTGATTCAAGGGTGGAGTAAGTTGGAGCCCTCATTTGCAGCACTAAGCCCAAGTCCTAGAGTTAGGATTCAGTGCTACCATTAAGAAGAATAGGAATAGATAATTAATTATGAAGAGGCTTCCCTACTCCTTCCATGAATTTGTAATGCTGAGCCTCGGAACTTGCAGCTAGAAATCCATTCACCAGCTCCTACAATTTACTTCCCTCTGTCGACCTGGTGGCGGGTGGTTTTCTCCAACCTTGTTTATTTTGCTTTGTTCTTTTTCTGTTAAAAGCCTAACACGCTGTGTTTGTGGCATCCTGTCGTTAAAAACCCTCTCCTTGTTACTAAACACACAGATATCTAAGCGACGTAAATCCACCATATTGTGTTCAAATTAATGTAGAAATAAATATGCAGCACTGACTGCATATTTCTTGAATTTGCCGTGGAAGCGAAGCAAATTCAGTGCGTAATGTTCAGAAGTGGACGTTTGTTGATGTAGCTTGTTAGTCATGAATTTTATGATTCATTGATGCTTTCCTTGAATTGGTGAATATGAAGTGGCCAGCCTATCAGCTGTAGTCAAACTCTGGGTGCTGTGCTAATGTGACATAGTACTTAGACTGGTTTTAACCAGTTCATCCCATTTTAATCTCCATGTTTAAAGCTGGACTACCCTGTGATGAAAGTGGTTGACTGGCCAGCTAATCATATTGCAGAATATTGAAAAGGTCAGAGTAAAACAGCATACTACTATCATAATTCACAAAATATATTAAGCTGTACATGTTTATTAGAACAGATGTAACATCAATCTTTCCTTAACAAAGAGGAACTTCAGCAAGGAGGATTAAAAGTGCCAATTTAACCGTTTATTCTGTTACTCTATAATATCAAATCAAGTTGGCTCCTGCAGATGTTATCCTGAGAACAAGATTGAATAGCTGTAATAAATCTTCTCTTGTTGTAAGAAAAATTATATTGAGAATATGAGGTCCCTAATTAATCTACACTAATAGCACTCTTTACATTGTGAGGAGAACAGAATATTGAACAATAGTTATCCATTTCCAAGACAAAGACTGAAACGACTGCAATGGAATGCAAAACCGTTCCCTTCTTTTTAGCAATCTTTAAATTATGCCATATGTGTAAAAAAGACAATAAATGATGTGAAACGTATCCATCCTTGCTGCATCAAGCACTGAAAGCAGAAAGAAAATGATATCAAATGAATCCTTTCTGCTGACATTTTTCAGATTGTTATCCTCTCAGCGCAAGTTTGAAGGGGCCTTTAATTCTGCTATTTCCCCTATCATCACTTACCCTATTGTGTAGTGCCTAGCGGATTTCAAAGCTGATGCGCCCTATTCTTGGGGAGGATCCTATTATCAGGAAAGCTAAGGGGCTTTTTTTGGAAAGTTGTTAAATTTTGGAGTGTTGAGTAATTTAGAGTATTTGGGAATTTGATAAATATTTTCTCCTTTGATAAGCCTTTTGATGCAAGTGTCGGTGATTGCATTATCATATTTTACACTGGCGTGTGATTGGGCCATTGTGAATCACTGAAAGGGATGTTTTCCTCAAGGAGCCAATAGTTTAGTATTTGAGAAAAGCCTGTAATGTTGATTTATTTTTTATTAGCATAGCACTGATTTGAATGCAAGTCTGTGTCAAGGCCCATGGTGCTCCAACTGGGGCTGTCTGGCTCTGGGGCGGGTGCTTTGTCCAGTGAGCCACCTGGGAGCATTATGGGCTTGGGTAAGACCATCCCATTCACCTGTGCCTGGCAGCAGCCTGGCACACAGAACTCCTGATTGGTTGGGTGTGACCCATGCAAGGTATTTTAACTTACAGGTCTCTTGCTTGATTTTGTCAGTGTAACAGATCCTAGTCAAACTCACTAGGTCTCTCCACCTCTCCTGCCCTCCAGCCCTTGCTTCAGCCACTGAACTGACTTCCTGGCTTCTGACCTCCCTGGCATACCTTTTAGACATCATTTTGGAACTGGCGCCTTGTCTCATTGTCCAACTGGACTGCTTCCTGGAATTGAACCCCTGCCTACACCCTGATGTTGTCTTTGCCTGCTCCCCTTCTGCTCTGGGGACACTGGTGTCAGGCCTGGTCCTGACAAGACTTGGTGTGGTCCTGATCCTGAACCACCACCCAGGACTGAGTCCTTACAGACTAGAGGGATGAATGATTGGAGTTTTGATTTCAGGGAGTTATTTCCATTTCTCTGGTTACATATCTGAACTCTATTACTGGGCATAGCAAGGTGAGTTGACCCTACAAGGGTTGATGGGCTTCTTCTCTTTTTTGCTTCTGGTCAGCTGAAATGAATGGAGAGAGGCTGTTGGTGTTCCACTGTTGGTGACAATATTAGAGGCAGAGATGAGTTGATTGCAACACGGAATAGAAATCCTACAGCTTATTGGGTAAGGAGACCATCAGGGATGGAAGCGTGATTTGGATTCGAGAGATGTACCTCTCGATCAGGGAGAGGAACTAGGAGGCAAGGTTGGTGCAGATCCTAAGAGAACAAGTGCTGAAATTCTAACGGTGCCAAAGAAATTAACGGTCCAATAGGATGTATTCAAGGACGGATACAATGTCTCCTGACTGTAGTCTACAGGTAGACTAAGGGTGAAATCAAACAAGATAATAACCTACTGGAGACTGTGTTTGGTCCGTGCAACCTCTAGGCATCTGCCAATCACAGGTTTAGTATCCAGCCTAATAAACGGGAAGCCCACTTCTCGTATTCTATCTGCCTGTGGCAGCTTCCACCAATGGCGCTAGAGATCTCCCTCCCCTGCAGTTTCCTCCCCTGCCTCCTAGCCAGAGACCTGCTAGACATTTCCCTCCTCCACAGTCTCCTTTTCCACCTCTTAGCTGAGAGGTGCGCTAGGAATTTCCCTCCCCTGCAGTCTCCCACCCCACCCTGCCCTTCCCACCCAATGTAACAGTTCTTTAGCTGCACTAAGGAAAGTGGGAATGAGTACATGGGATAGGTTCGGTTGCTGCTGGGGAGGTTGCTGTGGTGGTATCAGAGTGGCAGGTGGTTCCTCCCATGATCACTGTAGGAGAGTGAAGAACATACAGAAATCAAGCACCGCCACTCTTGCCCTTGCCTCGTCCCTCCATGCCTTCCATTTTGTCTTCCCCCCCCACTCCAGTTCGCTGTCTGATCATGATTCTTCCCCCTGACCCTAGCCTGCAGTCCCACTGTGGTGTCTTCCCACCCACTTCTGGTGCATATATTTCACAATGCAACCAACCTGGACCGCTGCGGGTGTTTGCCGGCAAAGCTGCACAGGGGGCTTTCAGACCGGCCGAACCCTGCACATATCCTGGCTTGCACATTCCCTCCCTCAGCCAGAATATGCAGGGGGGGGAGGTATGAAAGTGGCCTCTGTCTTCAGCAGCAATGATGGGAAAATATTCTTCAACTTTTAAAATTGCATCCTTTTAAGTATTTGAAAACTTTCAGCGTATTCCTCCTCCCATCAACTGTGCTTCCTCATCATAGCCAACATGGCTAGTCTGTTCTTTATGGTCTGTTCCATATTCCATACTTAAAAGATTGAATACAATAGCAGATATTGGCCTTTTTTACACAAATACTGCTGCCGGCCCAGTTGGGAGATGTTTACACGGACAGTACCGTGGGGGGGCGTGGGACAGAAAGGGAGGGGCCAGCACACACCCAGTGGGCAAACACCCACCCCGGGAAACACCGAGCAAACACCCATGACATTTACACGGACAGCCGTGACACCTACTGGTGGGGAATCCCCGCCCAGCACAGCGACATGATAACATGGCTGACCAAGGGCAAATGAAACCATGGCACGCAGCACTGCCCCTGAACTACCAGAACCCACGCGGGTGGGGTAGGAGGGAGTAGGGATGATAGGAGACACAAAGTTGCAGGTCCCGGCCAGTCCCGAGACAGAGGCCTGACAGCCAGGTGCCACGGATCCCCCACAGACCAGAACCCAACCACACACAACAGCGAACACAACCACACGTGGAACGGCTGCATTCCTAAGGAGGTGGGGGGACCCCTACATGGGGGCGGGTGGGCAGGGCGGGAAAGGGCACCGGGGGAAAGGTAGTGCCCCGAAGCAACAGCAGGCCCAACCACAAACCCCCACTCCCCCCAGCAAACCCCCCCCACACACAATCTGGAGTGGGACACATGTGGTCACAGCGGCAGGCACGGATGCTCACACCACAGTCAATGGCAGGACACAATGGGGGGGGAAGGAACCCCAATCCACACCAACTGGCAGCAAAGCCGCTGCTTCCCACCAAACACCATCCATGGATGCTAATGGCCGAGGGGGAGACCAACACCAAGATAGGGAGTGGGGAAGGCACATGCACAACAAACCAGGGAATGGGCCCCCAGCCCAAGGGACCACAGGAAAGGGGGGGCAGTGAGACAAGGACGGAGGGGCCCAAAAGGAAGGCAAGCTATGCAGCTGAGAGGCTGCAATCCACAGTAAAGGAAAACAATGGCAAACCCCAAGGGATCAGGCAACGCTGAAGCACAACCACTGGGAGAGGGGGGCAGAAGCCCAGTCCCTGCCAGGCAACCATGGCACAACCATCATAAGGTGTCCACACAATATATTTGTACCAAGCTAGAGAGAAGGCACATAACCCGATAAGGGACCGAAAACACTTTATTAGAAAAGGGAACCAGAGCGGAACACAAAACAGGGACAAAGGGGGATGGGGGGTCAGCACAGAGAGGGTTGGTGGGGCAGATCCCCACCCTAAATAAGGACACCAACCCCATGCCCAGCTGCAGTGATAAGCCTGGGCAAGCTGGTGCACTCATTGTAGGAGGTGCAGGAGGAGCTGCAGAACCTCCTCCTGCTCCCTGGTCCGCTCAGTTATCGCCTGCACTAAGGGAGAGAGGGAAAAGGGGCGAGCCATTAGAACGGTTCAACGGCCCCAATAACAACGAGCCCCACACAGACATCAGGGGAGCGGGTCCAGGACACACGCAGTACACTCAGTGATCTCCTCATAGAGACGTGCCCCAGCACGGAGCTCCGAGGCCGCATGCTGCAACTGCCCGGCCATCTGCCCCAGGTGAAACACAGCCAGGAACACAACCAGAGTAGCTAGATGGGAGAAGGAAGAGGGAGATGGGTAAAGGGTGCACGGAAACATTGTGGAATAGAAGGGGACTAACATCACGCACCACCCACACCACAAACAGGGACCCCAGGTAACCCATGCCATCACCCCACTGGCAGGGATCAAGCGGGAATAGGAGCAGGCAATCATTGCACCAGAACAGGCCGGACTCACGGTCAGCAGCCTGTCTCTCCTGTCGCCCATCCATCGCCCACAGTGCAGTTTGTGGAAATGAACAGGGGGCGTCAGGAGCGGGGGTAGCCGGGGCAGTCCCAGTGAGGAGCCAAACCAATGGGAAGCGACAGGTGGACAGGGAGGTTCACGCATGCCAAGGCCAGCAGGACAACAGATGCCAGTAGGGAGGGGTGGGGCCAGCACCCACCCACACAGCGGTGCACAACGGAGAACACTGCCATGTCACAGCCCCAGCCCAGCCATTCCACAGGCAACGCACCCATGACAGGACAACCAGGCACCCGAGGTGGTTGACAACAACCCCATAGGGGATATATGGGGGCCGCACAGAGGAATTGGGCCTGCACAGGGTCACATGCCACCAGGTAGGCACCAACATATCAAGGTCCGCACATCCATCAGAACGAGCAGGGCCCCCACTGCCACACAGCCCAAACCCATGATCCATGAGGGAGACCCCAGAGTAACGCCGCACAGTACACAGTACACAGATTGCTACAGGACAAACCCAATGATCATGCAAACAAACCTCCTGGACCCAGAGCACACACACGGGGATGGAGACAGCCATGGGAGGGGCACACAGAAAGGTGCCAAATCACCAAAGCACCCATGAGGATACAGTCCAAGCCAAGGTCTTTATAAGCGATGGGGAAGGAGGGGGGGAGTGGGACAACAGAGGCCAGTCAACAGGTGATCAAGGACCTGTGGGTGTTCAACCGAACAATCAGATAGGGGCACCGATGTACCTGCTCACAGAGGGACAGTGGTGCTGTACCGTACCAGGTGTACGACCTGATCGCAGGGGCGGGAGGGTGTGCTTGGTGATTTGCCCGTGGCAGTGGTCTCCAGTATGTTGGGACAGCCGTTGAGCTACAGGGGACGTGTGAAGCATGGTCTGGGTGTGCTGGGTTCACAGGACTTGCGGGTTGGTGGCATAGGCTGCACCTGGGTGGTGGGATAGTAGTCAGGGCCTTGAGTGGACGGGTGCTTGAGCAGTCCATGGGCACAGCGGTGCAGGGATTGGGGTGAGGCAGCTGTTCATGTTGAGGCTCACTGGATAGCTGGGAGGTGATCCATCACAGGTTCTGGTGGTGGGTGCACACGGAGTGTGCGTTGTTGGTACCATGCTGCCTGATGAAGAGCCCCCAGAGGAGAGAGCCATCCTGCTAATGGTCTTGGGCACATGCTTTTTGATACTGGTCCAGGTTTTCCAGCAATGAACCGAGCTACTCCTCCCAGGGCCCCACTTCTACAACCAAGGGACATGGTACAGGAGAGCGGCCAACATGCACCAAGCAGCATCGTTACTGAGGGCGTGGAGGATGTCTGCTTGCCAACATGCTATGTGCAGAACTGCAGCGTCCCAGCACATGCTGCAGTTCTTCAATAAAGATTTGAACCGACTACATACTCCATGTGTCATATTGGATTGGTACTAGGGGTTCCCCAGTCCTGTATGAGTTGTGTCCCGCGAAGCGGGGTCCCATAATCACTGCCATCCATGGTATTAGTCACGCGTATGGCTTACGGCTGTCAATGGCTGGCAGTTAGCATAGGCAGTGCTACTGTGGTATCATTGTGCAGGCCTTTAAACTTTCATGGGTGGTTTGTCGCTTTTCAGCCGCCTTCTGACAGGCAGGAGCAGTATAGGTCCTACACCTGTATTGCACTTGGCACAATCCCTTATGTCCACTTCTAACCCCCTCCCAACGAATGCAGCCCCCTTAATGTAAAGATAGACATAGAGGTAAAGTATACGTTTTCTTTATTTGGGAATATTTACGAGGGATTGGGTTTAGGGTTTTCAGGACCTTCCATGTGCCCACTTCGGTGCACCACCGGGGCTTGACCCCCTGCCGACCTTTGCTGCTGCCGTCCGCTGTCAGTGGTGGTCTAACGGCCCGGGCTCTCCATGGTCCACTGGCCACTCCACTCCGGGCTGAGGTAATGGACCCTGTGATAATAAAACATACAGTAAGCGTTACACTTGTAACCGGGACGTAACCCCAACACCACAGTCTTGATTGTAGCCCTCTGGGGGTTCCAAGGATCCCCATGCTGCATCCCCTCCGCCCATCCCTCTGCAGTTTGTGCTGCAGCTGCCCCCCTCCCCCTTTAGTGACAGATATATGAACCGGCTTACCTGAGCTGGTACAGCAGCCGGCATGGGCGGTTGGTTACTTGAAGGTCCCGGGATGTTCTGAGGAGGCCATGGTTCCTGGAGGAGGGGTCTCTGAGGCAGCTGTTGAGGAACTGGGATGGGTGCAGGCTGGAACAGCGGCCCCACAGGCTGTTGTTGTGGGGCTGTGGGGGGGGGGCGGACACCCTGTGCATGAGGCCAGGGAAGGGGTGCTGCTGGGGAAACCAGGGTTGGCCGAACCGTTGGTGAGGGGGCACCTGAACCAGTGGGAGGGCGCCCTGGTGATAGTTGGCTGCCATTCCTCCATCCGCACCTGGAGGGCCCATGTCGTGCTGGGGTTCGCACTGCAGGGCCCCCAGTGCCTCCCCCATGAGGTCCAGGGACCATGTGACTGTCTCCTCCAGTGTGCCACGCACCCTCACCCTCTCGAGGCACATCTCGCGGTGGAGTGTGGCAGTCTGGTGCCTGTCCAACAGGTGTTCGTTGCAGGACCAGTTGAGCATTGCTGCCAATATTTCCCCATCCCTATCCCCCTCCCCTCTTTTCACCTCCCTGATGAGGGCGAGCTCCTTGGCGTGCACCTCAGCTAACCTTCTGGTTTTCTCCAGAAGTTCCCTCCCCAGGTCCTCTCTCCTCCTCCAGTTTCTGACCCACATCTCCCGATTAATTTAAGTGCTGCCGGTGGCTGTACCCCCTTCTCAGGACCGGGTCTCTCTCCTGTGGATGACCTATTACTCCATAGGTTGTGTGGCATGCCATTTCCGTACTTTGTACCCCTAGTGGTGCACCTGTTGTGCCACTAGGACTACCTGCCCCCCTTCTGTGTATGTCCCTGTGTGCATGGAGACTGACAGGGTGGGGTCTCTGTATTCCCATCCTCTGTGTCAGACCACAGTGGTGGCCCCATATAAGCGCGCCTTCTCCTAGGGCCGTTTAGTCCCAGAACCCCATTGTGGACATGTCTCATGGTCCCTTCTCCCTTGTGACCCCACATCTGCATGCCTGTCAGAGGATGTTTATTTATTTATTTATTTATTTATGTTGACCCATGTTGTTCCATTCCCCTACTGTGATGGCCCTCAGCACTTCCCTGTCTTGCATGATGCTTGTATTACTAGAGGGGGCTACCTCTGTGCCCTGTATGCTATTCCATCACCCTGGCATCATCCGCAACCCTTCCCTTGTCCGTGTAGGCCTACCATCGTTGTCCTGATCACCAGATCTTGGGACTGCCACCGGTTCCTCCTCGACCATCTCCTCCTCCATGACCTCCTTCTTGTGAACCTTCAGGAACCCTTGTGGTGTGATGGGAACAGTGATCCATCAGTTGATCCCTGCCACCCGGCTTTGGCCTTGGTCACTGTGGCCGGGGCCCATCCCCCACCCCAGGGCTGTGGTTGTGCTCCTACCTGGATCGTATTCCTCCACATCCTGGGAGGTGTCCCAGGTGTCCGTCCACTCCATGTGCGCCCCCCCGTACCTGTGATCTGTCACCCTGTGGGTTTTGTCGGTGCACGTGGAGGGTGATGTTACTGTGAGCAGTGTCCCGGAATGCCTCCTCCCCCTGTGTGATGGGGCTGTCCCCTCCCACATCCTGGATGGCCTCACCAAGGGCAGCATTCTCCCCCTGCTCCAGGGGGTTGGCCAGGGAGGGTGGTGTTATCACCCTCTTTCTTCCCCTGACAAAGGTGGTGCTGTGTATGCGGGAGGCAACTATGTCCCCGTCCATGCAACTCCATTGAACAGATGGCACGGGCAGACTTGAGATTGTTGTCCTTGATATACTTATATCCGAACCGTCAAATCCTTTGCCTGATGCATGCACTGGGTGACATCCCTATTGTACCACTGCTGCTACATCTCCTGGGAAATGGCTTCATAGACCTGTCTGGTCTTGTAGCTGTGCACCAGATCGTACTGGACCTTTTCAGCTCCCCACACGCATATGAAGTCCTGGGTCTCCTGCCTCGACCAGGGCTCCCCCTTTTTGGTACCCTGTATGGAGGGCCTTCCAGCTTGGCAGTTTGGGGCCCGCCCAGTAGCTGTAGTGACAGTGGAGCTGGTTGTCTCCTGTTGGGGGTATTGCATGGGGGTTAGCATCTGTCCCGCAGCCCCCCCTTTTGCTCTTGTTAAGAGTTTCTTCCTCTCTCCCCCCGGGGGCATGGCAAGGTTACCTGACTGTCATGGAGGCCCTCCTCGGCCATCTCCCCAGTGGTGCATTGTTCCTGTGTCTGGGTGCTCTCCTGGGGTTGGGTGGGTGGGTAATGGTTAGCTGTCAGCTGCCTGCCCTGTGATCCCTTGGGATGGTTTCTGTTATTGGCATGCCGGCCCCCCCTTCCCTGGTTGTTGGGTTACCCTCGCTTTTACCTCGCTGCCGGTTGTGCTCCCTTCCCCGTGCCCCATGGCTGTGGTGGAATGGGGGGATGCGGGCAGAGCGTGTGCTGCTTTATGCCCTCGGCCCTGTGACAGAACACATGTGCTGTGATTAGCCGTCTTTCCTTCCCCCCCCCCCGTGCCATTGGGCTGGGGCCCCCTCCCTTGGGCATCCCGGGGTAGCTTACCCTCATCCGTCCGCATATGCCGCGGTGCTGGCTCCTTTCATTTTGTCTATGGATTTCCTTCCAGACATTTTGGGAGCCAGCACACTGCTGTCATGTTTCGCTTCTCCTTTAAGTGCTCTCAGCCGGGCATCTGGCATCTTCCCTGGTGGGCGTGTCAGCTTGAAGGCATCTGCGAGGCCTCTCTACCCATCTCTCTGTGGTATCGGTGGACTCATCCCTGTGGGTGTGGGTGTTTTGGTTTTTACACAGACGGGTGGGTGTTGAACACCAATCTCCACCCACCTCCACCCACAGAGCATGCCAGCTCCTTCCCGGCTGCTCCATGGGTGTTGGTGGGTGGGTTGTGTATGCACACCCATCCACACGTGGATGTTTACATGGACACTCTCCCACCCATCCAATGGGTTTTATGGGTGTCCGTGGGTGGGTGGCGTGTGTGTGTGTAAAAAAGGCCATTGTCAAAATATTCACATGGGCCATTTCTGATTTTTAGCACTATTTGGAATTTATTGCTGTTTGAACATTGCTTTTAACTTTACCAGAATAAGCACAGTAACATTGATATTTATGGCTCATGTTAGCATCAGAATGAGTGGTTTTCCTTTACTTCCTGAATGGCATGATTAATTTTGTATGTTTATCTGGAAATTCCTTTGTTTATGTATTCATAATCTAACTACTTTGTTGGTAATCTCCAATCCATTTGTTATCAGCACAATCATGCATTATGATTTAGAACAATGAAAATGTCTTGCAGTATTGATTGCAGTTCATCGTAGCAGAAAGTAGAATTGCCTCCATTTTCCATTTTGATCTGTGTTGGTGGCATAGGAAGCATGAGATTCTCCACATGTAGAAATCTGTTCTACTTTTGGACAAAAATTGAGAACATCTTGGAAGATAACTCTGCATGTCACCAAGCAATCAAAAGTATCTAACGTTCTTCCCTTTAATTTTTTACAGACATCAGTATTTGTAAGCTTTGAATACTGACATTCACCTTCTGCACTTTGATCCACGCTGCTTCTTTATGTGGAAAAGTTCATGTAAGGGAAAGGAAATTTTAGGAAGGCTTCCTCATGAAGCTATCCTGGGATTGTGCGATTGGGAAAGGGGTGAATTTGTATCCTGACCCATTGTGTCCGCCATAGTCTGGGAGGGCAGAAGGGATCAGTCCACCGAGGCATGGGCTATCTGTTAAACCTGAAACAAAAAAATCTTGATCAGTGCTGCTTCCGTCAGAAGTAGAACATTCTCCAAGATTCACACAACATGGAAACTTACCAGTTTTCCTGCTGTTTTTGCCATCTTCCATTATTTTTCACTAGTTGAATGGGTCTACCACAGGTCAGTCCCAAGTAGAGCTGAAATTCGATCTCAGTATTTCTGAGTTTCTCAGTGAGAAACATGTTCTGGAAAATGAGAGTGAGCCAAGAAATGGAAGCTTCTCACTGCCTTCTCAATGAGAACTTGAAGGCCTTTGTAACTGACAAGAACCGTCCCGGGGGCAGTGAGTACTGGCTGCCACAGCACACCAGGGATGAAGCTTGTCAGTTACAAAGACTGTTCACAAAGGCTGTATGCTCTTCGCTTTGCAAAGCCCAGCACCATGGGAGAAAATGAGGATCCACTCTCTCCCCCTTATGCAGGACTTTGCAAGAGGCTGAGAGGTGGGTCCCCCGCTTCCCATGGCAGGGCTGCCCCTTGAGAAAAGCCCAAGCTTCCCTTGGCAGCTTGCAAAGCCCTTCACTGGGGGGGGGGGTCGGGGAAGATCACGGATCTCTACCCCCACGCAGAGCTTGGATGTTTGGTCCAAAAACTTAGCTTGGGTTCGTGGATTCAGTCCCAAGGGGTTCGGACACCACCACCACCCCGAACGTTTGGAAAGTTCGGTCCCACATGGAATTTTGGGGCACTCCAGGGGGGCCTGTTGGGGCATGGCAGGATGTTGGAGACGCAGCAGCAGAGACCGGGAAGGCTTGGGACTTTGCACCCCGGGTTGCCCGGGCATCCAGGCTTGGTGCTTGGCCCCTATGGGTGCCCGTGGTGCCATGGCTGGCCATCTGAGACCCACTGGCAGCAGCAGCAGCAGGGGATGGGAAGGTTTGGGGCTTGGTGGCTGGCCTGACACCCCTACTTGACCGGGCATTGCAGGTTTCCAGGCATCAGTGGAGCAGCAGCAGACATTGGATTACCCAGTAGCAGAACCCATGGCACAGCAGTGGCAGCAGCAGCAGACAGACAGCGTGGCATGACCAGTGGAAGGCAGATTGAGGCAGGGTTCGAGGTTGGCAACCAGGGCAGGCAGACAGGCAGTGTAGCATGAGAGGCAGTAGGGAAGGCAGGCTGGGACTTTGGGAGGGCACACAGATAGGCTGGCAAAGACTGTGCAGCAAGAGAAAGAGCCAGTGAGATAGGCAGGCCGAGATCATCTAGCGAGAGGCCGGCTGGCAGACTTACAGTTTCCCAATGTCACCCAGCATCATGAGGTCAGCCAGATAGGCCGGCCGAGGCTGGAGAGAGGGGGGGGGCAGGGCAGGCGCCGGGTATTGGGAGTGAGGGACAGCACCTCAGCAGCAGCAGCCCAGATTGAGGAGGAGCCCCGTCCCAAGACTGCCCCTGGCATGGGATGGCATGTGCCACTGCACCATCAATCCATGTCCAGGGGCAGCTCGGGGAATCCCAGCAGTGGAAGGTTGACCTTGATGAACAGCAACTGCTCCACCAACTTGGCCCCCAATCTTAGGCGGTGTGGCGAGCAAATGTCCCCCGCCATGGAGAACACCCGCTCGCTGGGAACACTTGTTGGTGGGCAGGACAACAGACCCTTAGCCACTTTGGATAGGGCCAGCCACACATCCCTCCGAGAGCTGTGTCACCAACATGTTCTGTCCCTCCCATCAACACTGTCAGTGGTGCAGCAGCAGCAGCCAGTTGAGGCCCAGAAGTGTCAGTGAACCATGGAGGAGCTGGGGTGGGGGCAGCTGCCAAGTCCATCGGCAGCTGCAGGATGTGGAGGGTGGTGTGACTTTCAACTGAAAGCCACGTGCATGTTGGGGAAAGTGATCGCACTCAATGGGCAACCCTTCTCAGTGGTCGGGGACATGGGGTTTAGGCACCTAATTGGCTTCCTGGCCCCCCAGTTTAAGTTGGTGCCCTCGCACACCACCATGTGTTGACAAGTGGTGCCAGCCTTTTACTGGGCTTTAAAGGAGTGGGTGAGGGAGCAGCTGGCAGGGGCTGGGGGTGTCACCATCCACTTCACTACCGACCTGTGGTCAAGCAGAAATGTGCTGCATGCCTACCTGGTAGTGATGGTGCACTGGTGGCAGGACCCTGAGACAGCATTTGGGAGTGGCAGGAGGGGTCCCAAAGCAGGGTATAGGTGGGCCCTGCTTCAGACAGAAGTCATGGACGGCCCCCACACATCTCGGAACATTGAGGAAGCCCTGACCACCATGGTGAGGGAGTGGGTCATGCCAGGCATGCCCTTCACGACCAACATATTGAGGGCAGCCCGCGAGGAGGATTCACCAGCATCCCTTGCGCCACAAACACCCTTCACCTGGTGGTCAGGGATGCGATGGGCTTCGGGGAGTAGGAGATTGGGGCAGGCACCCTTAGCTCCCTGATTGGGAAGGGGAGGGAGCTGGCCAGTTTCTTTAACCAGAGCGTGAAGGGCAGCGACCTCTGGGCAAAGCAGGGAGAGCAAGGTTCCCCAGTGCATCAGATGGTGCAGAATGTGTCCACCAGGTGGAATAACACATTCCTGATGCTCGAGCGACTTCTCAAGCAGAAAGTTGCCTTGCATCAGGTTCAGCTGGTGATGGACAGCGGGGCACCTCCAGGGTACAATGGGGTGGAATGGGAGATCCTGGTTCACACTGTCTTCATTCTGAGACCGTTCCTGGCTGTGACAGAGACCAAAAGCTCTTCCACAGACACCATCAGCCAGGTGATCCCTCTGGTCCAGAGTCTCCTCAGGAGGCTGGATGAGACTCTCTAGGGGTAGGATTGTGGCCCTCAGGGCAAGAAGTTGGTAGCTGAGGCAGTTGCCCTGGTGTGGCAGCTGAAAGCAGGGCTGAAGGTGTGGTTTGATGAGCTCCTGCAGCGGGAGGAATATGTGTTGGCAACCATGTTGGACCCCAGGGTCAAGGGCAGCATGGCACGCCAGACACCGCTCTATGACCACTGGAAGGGTGAGTTGGTGGAGAGGGTTTGGCAGGCAGAGAGGGCTCTGGAGAGTGTGCGGCAGCAGCAGCAGGAAGCTCCTGGGGATGGTGGGAGTGGTAGCAGCCACCCCTTTCAGCCAGCGGGGTCTATTCCTGCCCCCAGCCCTAGCAGTAGCAGCACCAGCAGCAGGCTGAGCAGCACCAGCAGCAGGCTGAGCAGCAACAGCAGCAGCAGCCAGCAGCAGCAGCAGCAGCAGCAACAGCAGCAGCAGCAACCCTATTGCTTCTGGATGAAGATGCCTGTAACATAGGTCCCAGAACCCTGATTGTGGGTCCTGGGGCTGGAGTGGCTGCTTCTTGATGCAGTGGAATGACAGCTTCCCATGAGCAGAATGACAGCCCCAGAACCCTGATGGTGGGTCTGGGGACAGGAGTGGCTGGCTGTTTCTTGATGTGGTGGAATGATGGCTCCCTGTGAGTGGAATGAGAGCCCCAGAACCCTGACAGTGGGTCCTGGGGCTGGAGTGGCTGGCTATTCCTTGATGCGGTGGAATGACTGCTTACCGTGAGCAGAATGACGGCCTCAGAACCCTGACGGTGGGTCCTGGGACTAGAGTGGCAGCTTTTGTATGAAGTGAAACGACAGCCCTCCCTGCCTGAAACGTAGGACCAAGAACCCTGATGGTGGGACCTGGGGCTGAAGTGGCTGCTTCTTGATGCCGGGTATAACACCTACATTTATCTAATCTAATCTAAATAAATGAAACTATGGGTGTAAATGTATGGAAATAGGTGGAAATAGGAGGAGGATGACAATGGATTGGAAGGAACACAAACTGCTGGGAGAGAGAGAGTTCTGAAAACGTCTGCGGACAAAATCAGTGGCTAGCTCAGAATGATATGGAACTGGGAGGGAGGACAATTACTTTTTTTACTTCCTGCACCCGCCTTACCACAAGCCCCATTGACTCCATGCAGCCTAGCCCGTGGCCAATCGCAGACTACCAAGCCAGTGGTCTGAAGAAAAGAGGGATGGTGATTGGGAAGGCTGGCTGCTAGTTCAAGCCTCTCTCCACACCAGGGGCCAGGAAGTCTGCTCCTCAGCTGCCCCCACCCCCCGGGCCTGCCAGCCAGGTTTTTCCTGCCCGAACATGACCGAACTGTTCAGGGGTTTTGCCGTTCCATTCGGACATTTGGTTCCGCCATCTGAACTGGCTCAGTTCAGGCCAAACCCCGAATGTCCAAACCGCGTTCACACATCCCTACTTCCTGAGGATCCCCCACTCCTCCTGCCAGGTCAGCCCTTCTGGAACCTGGTTTTGCAGAAGGCTACTCAGCCACAAGTGGCTTCCTGGTCAATTTCATCCTGAAACTGACAAGGCATCACTTGGGGGCTTTGAAAGGGGCTCAGCTCTCCAGACCCCAAGGTCCCAGGTGTCCATGTCAGGGTGCTCACCCATCACCAAGCAGATGTCAAAATCCTTACAAGTACTCAAACCACGTGTTGAGATCCCAACGAGAACTTGAGCCTGGTTCTTGTTCTGACAATATTTCTCATGAGAATTGTTTTTAATTCTTATTTCAGCCCTAGTCCCAATCCCTGTTTGTCCCCTGTGAACACCCCAGGGGCAGGACCGGCCTTACCGTGGGTAGGGTAGAGGCGGAAGCCCAGGGCCCCACACTTGGGGGCCCCGTGGGTTTGGGGTTTATTTTTCTTTCTTTTTTTAAATAATAAAAAGTCAGGTCGGGGGGACAGCAGGAGTGTGGGAGAGGCCCTACCTCTCCCACACTCTGTTCCCTCTGCCCCCTCCGCTCTCTGGCACAGTCTCGGCCAGGAAATGAAGGAGAGAGGCAGAGGCCCTGCCTCTACCTCATTTCCTCTGGCTAAGAGATTGACAGGAAGCGAAGGGCGCTAGCAGCATGAGGGAGAGGAGGGGCATCTGCTTTTTCCCTCACTTCTGCCAGAACTGAGGGAGAAGACGGCAGAGGCCCTGCACGCTGGCCCCCTCTGCTACCTGTCTGGCTGTTTTGGCCAGGGGAGATGAGGGAGAGGCGGGGCCTCTGCCTCTCTCTCCCTGCATTCCCCTGGCCGAGGCTGTGCAGACAGAGGAGGTGAGGGGCCCGAGCCCAGCGCGGGGCCCAGACTGGAGGTGGCAGGAGCGGCAGTGGATCAGGTGAGTCTGATTCAATCACCGAATGGCTGCTCAGGCTTTGGGATGGGCAGAGGGGAGCACTCCTCTGCCCATCCCTGAGCCCAGGCCCGGGTAGCGCGCCACCCACAGGCCGGGGGTGGGGGGGTGCACCCCTAGGTATGCTGCCCGCTGGCAGCAAAGCTGCTGCCAGAAAATATTGGGCCCCACTCTTCTTTCCCATGCAGGGTCCCACTTAGGGTAAGGCCAGCCCTGCCCAGGGGCTGTGGAGATGAAAACGTGCGCGGGGATAGTGCTGAGAATTGCCATAAAATACTGTAAAACCACCATAAAAATGTAAAATCCCCAGAAAGTGGTGAAAAAGTCCCCTTTACACATCATGAAAAGTGATGAAAAGTCCTGGACATTGAGGAAAGTGAGGAAAAAGTCCCAGAACGTGACTAAAAATCCTGGAAAATGACAGAAATGATGAAAAAATGGTGGAAGTGCAGAATTACTGGAAACTGATGAAGTATCGATGAACATTCGCAAGCACTCCGGAAAGGTCCATATTTCCTTTCGGAACAGGAACACGTGCTCTCATCTCAACCTTCCTATCTATCTTTGCAGTTTCTTCATGGTTTCTTTCTTCTTTCTCTTGCCTCCTCCTGACTGGCAACTCGAGTGACTTTTTCTTCCACCAAATACAAAAGGAAAATAGACTCTGTAATTTGTTCTATAGTGTCAGTCTGTATTAGCTTTTCTGTGATTTCCCTGCTGGCTTTTGGGATGAAGGTTGGTGTTCCTCATGCATCTGTTACCACAGTTCCTCCTCACACATGGAAACCCTGGCTCCTGTAAGATACCTCCACAGAGCCAGGCCTGGTATAGAGGTGATGCACTTCTGCATCCCACCTAGGGATCTGCTGGGCTTTTTATCTCTCTCCTTTGAAAGGTCAAAAAGAATTCTAATGGATCAAGTTCAAAGTAAGCTTCCCAGTTAATTTCTCTACCCCTATTTAACCTTTCACAGTTGAAGAAAGAAAACATATTGAATACATGAAACTCATTTATTATCCTCTGTTTCCAGAGTGTGTTGCAAATCCACCACATGCTCTGCAGGACAGTTGGGCAAGTTCTGATGTATTTTTTCCTGATTTTTGAGTTGTCTTTGAGTGCATTCCCACATACAGAAACACGCTGGTGTAGGTGAATGCAGGCAATTTTAAAATGTGCCTACATTCATTCACACCAGCATGTCACTAGCGCGTTCGAGCTACTTTACAGAATGCGCTAGTGACATTCTGACTAACCTGATTCATGCGGGGAAGGAGGCAGTGGCGGAGGCTCCATGTAGGGAAACAGGCAGCAGCAGTGGCTCCATAAGCAACTGCGGGGGAAACCGGAAATGAAGAGAGAACTTCCGGTCACCATGCGCAAGGGGAATGCAGCAGCAGCGTTCTGACAGCAGGAGCCATGCGGGTCTTTGGACACGCACTTCTCTAAAGGTAGGTTTTCGCTGCCCTCTCATGTGTTTAAGCTATTTCATAGAATCTGGTATATGTGTACCATGGAGAGGTTCCATGCAGACCTTCATAACAAGACGCAGGGTTTTGAAGAAATGTGGGCACCAATTCTACTGGCAATGGAGGAGAAGAACATGGACAAGAAAGACTATCAAAAGATATTTGGAATCTAACCCAATAGGAGAAGGATTTATACGGAAGATTTTAATAGTACCTCACTCTAAAGAAGATAGTCGAGAACTTTTGTTTTCATCTACTAGTTTGAGCTTGGTTGTTTTTTGTTAGTGCAATCATTTAACCAGGGTATGTGAACCTGTTATGTTTTGTAGGAAGATCATTTCTGGTTCGGTATATGTACCTTTTCTTAAAAAAAAATTTTTAAAAAAATAATAATTAACAAATACAAGTACAGCAAATTAAACGCATGGAGACTTTCCCACAGCATTAAATTATGCGGGGGAAAGAAACAAGCACTGGTTTGCTGTATGTGGGAATGTGCTCTTTGTGTTTCCCTGCTGCAAATACTCTTCTGAATAAAGCTCAGATAAGGGTCATTCATGCAAATAGTAAATTTCGAGTTGACACTGAACAACATTCATGGAAAGCAATAGAAGCCCCGTCTTGTCCTGTTTTGCGGGCTGAATTTCAGGATGTGTCGCCCTCGGAAGTGGGGCATGCTCTAGGAACTGTTAGAGCCATTTATTGTGAATTAGATCCATGTCCGCCCTGGATGGTCAAGGTCAGCCGGGAGACAGGAGGGCCGTTGCTGGTGGGGATTGTCAACACCTCCCTTGGGGAGGGCAGGGTGCTGGACTGTCTCAAGGAAGCTGTGGTGCGGCCCCTGCTCAAGAATCCATCATTGGACATTGGCGTCCTGGCCAGCTATTGGCTGGTCTCTAACCTTCCCTTTTGGGGGAAGGTTATTGAATGGGTGGTGGCTCAGCAGCTCCAGGAGCATCTAGATAGGATTAATTTTCTTGATCCCTTGCAGTCTGGCTTTCATCCAAATTATTTATTTTATTTTTATTTATTTATTTATATTTATTGGCCGCCTCCTCATGCCTACGGCATCCCGGGGTAGCTCACAACAAGTAAAGCAATAAAAAACTCAGAAAAACATAATCAAGTAAAAATAATTTAAAAACAATCCCCCCCCAACATTTACTAGACCACCCCCCACCCTACCCTCCCGCCCTACCCTCTGAAGACCTGGGCGAACAGCCAGGTCCTACAGGCTCAACAAAAAGCCATCAGACCCGGGGCCAGGCGAGCTTCCTCCGGGAAGGAGTTTGAAAGTCGCAACCCGGCCACCGAGAACGCCCTCTCCATTGTGGTCCCCCATTTAACATGGGGGACTTCCAAGAAAGCACCCCCGGCAGACCGCAGGGATCAACCTGAGGCGCGGAGGGCGAGGTGGTCCCCAAGGTATGAGGAACCCAGACCATGTAGGGCTTTATAGATTAACACCAACACCTTGAATCTGGCTCGGTACACTATAGGCATCCAGTGCAGAGTGCAGAGCACAGGTGTTATATGCTCCCACCATCTCATCCCTGTGAGGAGATGGGCTGCCGCATTCTGCACTAGCTGCAGCCCCTGAACCAGAACCAAGGGAAGCCCCACGTAGAGCGCGTTGCAGTAGTCTAGCCTCGAGGTGATGAAGGCGTGAATAAGAGTGGCCAGGTCGGGCCCGGAGATGTATGGGCGCAGCCTCCGTACTAGATATAGCTGGTGGAAGGCGACTTTAGCCATCGCCTCCACCTGCCGATCCAGATGGAGGCCCAGATCCAAAACCACCTCCAGACTCCAAACCTGTTGGGCCACGGGAGGGCAAACCCCACCTACCAGAGGACCCGGCACCTCCCTCGCCCTACCACCACCATCACTTCCATCTTATCAGGATTGAGCTTCAGTCTGCTTGAGCTTCAGTTATGGCACAGAGACTGCGCTTGTGGCCTTGGTCGACGACCTCTCCCGTGAGTTGGACCAGGGTTGTTTGACCCTGTTGATCCTGTTAGATCTCTCAGCTGAATTTGATACCATTCATCATGAGTTGTTGGTGACTCGGCTGCCGGACCTGGCAGGAATTGGTGGGACCGTTCTTGAATGGTTCCGCTCTTTCCTGGCTGGGAGAACCCAGCATTTGTTCCTGGGTGATTTTTCATCTTCTCCCCAGGGTCTCATGTGTGGGGTCCTGCAGGGTTCCATCTTGTCCCCTCTCTTGTTCAATATGTATATGCAGGCTTTGGGGGAGGTTGTTAGGGAGTTTGGCGTACGGTGTCATCAATATGCTGATGACACCCAGCTATCTCTCTCCTTTTCATCCGACTCAGGCCTGGCAGTCTCAGTGCTTACCTGGTGTTTAGCAGGTGTGGGGGATTGGATGTGGGTGAGCAGCCTGAAATTAAATCCCGACAGGATGGAGGTGATGGTGGTGGGGAAGGCCAGGGGAGTGGTGGCCCCCATCATTGATGGGGTTCTTCCAGTCCTGGTATCTCAGGTTCAGAGTCTGGGGTGTTCCTGGACCTGCAGCTCCACCTGGATGTCCAGGTGGTGGACATTTATTTAAATAGATAAATAAATAAATAAATAAATAAGTAACATTTGAATTTATAAGAATGAGCATTCACCGGACTGTAAAAATTGTATTCATCCAATCAGGGAACAGAAACATTGTATCCAATAAATCAAAACTAAGCAATTCTCCATGAAATCTAAATATTTACTACTCCCAGTGGAACTGCCTATGAGAAATCTGTGAACCACAGAGATTACTGAACAAATAACGGTGACTTTTAAATAAATTTGAGAAAACCATAAGCAGTTGAAAAGAGATGAAATCCAGCAAACAAATGGGTTTCCATGAATAACTTACCCAGTAAATCTAGATATCACAACTCTGAATCTATAATGTTTGTCGAAAGGTGTATAAAATTCTCATGGGAATCTGTAGCTATACTGACTGGGACAAACTTTTTTACCAGATCAAGTTCAAAGTGTTTCATATTAAATCATGTTTTTTTCAAAACTTTAACTTACGGGCCAGATTCTTAGGAGGTGTAAACTAGCATGTGCCAAGGCTTTACATTGTCCAGTTCGAGGAAGCACACCACACACCCATGCAATGTCTTTTCGGCTCCTAGTCAGTGCCCCATTTATTAATCAGCAATTTAAAGAAGACAAGGTGCATTTGCCGACCTTGCCGACTTCAGTCCATTCCACTTCCTTTATGGGTGCATCTTCATCCACTAAAGCCATTGGAAATTCATCATTTTCCTCCCCAGCTCAGCTCAGACACAGCCTGAATGTTTAACAGCTGAGGAGCTATCCCTCCCTGCTTGAAGATCCCTGCTGCATGACATACCTCCTATAGAATTATATAGACCTACTCTATCTAAGGCTATGGCTCAAGTAGGTTGATGATATTTGGAAGAGATGATTATGAAAGCGTGATGGACAGCCCTGCCAAATTTCATGTACACTGGTTGGACAAAAAAGATGTTACAGTCAGACATACATTTATTAGTTAATTGCTTATACTACCAGGACCCTCTATCCAATCCTTCTGAAAGTTGGCAGATATAATAAATCTAGGAAGGGTTGTAAACTTGCTGTGTTTCATCTACATTCAATGTGAGACAAAGAAGTTACAGCTAAGAATGTATTTGAAGATGTTTGCAAAATGATATAATTCAACTGCTTATAAAATTGGATTATTTTATCCAATCAATCATTTTGTAATTTGGTAGACTTAATGACTTTCATTGGAGGTACAAAAAAGGTACAGCTGAAAATGTGTTTTCCATTGAAACCAATGGAAAACAAAAATGAAAGCAAAAATGAAAACGACAATTTGATATTTATGAAAGTGAAAACAACAGATTTAAATAATGAAAAAGAAAAAAATGAAAATGAAAACGACATGGGCACACCTCTATGCCCCATTCTTTTAAAATTGATTTAGTAATATTTCTATGCCAGCCTTCCTGCAGAGGATCAGGGCAGCTGACAATAATAAAAACAAGGTTTATTTTTGTTTTGTTTAAATCAATTAAAAATCCCCTTAACCCCTCCACCCTTACCCCTCCACCCTTACCCCTCCCAAGGAGCTGGCCACATGAAGCTGGATGCCTGGACTCCTGCTGTGCTAAATGATTGGGCCCTGTGCCACTAGACAGCTGTTGACAGTGCATGCTCCTCCTCTGGGCCCCTTCTCCCCCATCAGCTGTTGAGCAGGTGGGTCAAGGGCAGGGCAATCTGGGCAGTGCATGCATGCTCCTTCTGCCTGCCCAACAGCTGACCAGGGGGAGGGGGCCTGGGAAGAGGGTGTGCGCTCTTCTCAGACCCTCCTCCCTGCAACCAACTGTTAGGCAGCAGGAAAGAGGGTGCTTCTTTGGGCCCAATCCACAGACCCCCGTCTCACGGCAGGGCTACATGGCCCAGCCACATGGGAGGTGGCCCATGATCCCACTTTGGACAGTGCAAACACGTGATGCATTTCTGGCCTTTTTTTGGAGGATGCATTGCGTATTAGCTGCCCACCCAATGGCTGCTCTCTGCCCTGGGTGGGGTGAACATCTGGTGTCCACTGGGCATATTAGCTACTGAATTGCATGTTAACATTGCCCAAAGTGGGATAACGTGCTCTGTGGCCTCACCTGGTGCTGCCTAGTGGACAATGGGCATTTTCACACAAGACACTCTCCATCTACTACCCACCCACCCACTATACATGTTGCAGTGTTGCCATATGGGTGCCCTGTAACATGTATAGTGGGTGGAAAATGCCCAATGTGCTGCTACCTCGGAGTCCAAGGTTCAAATTCCATTTAGCCATGAAATTGGGGATACGACGTGGTCTTGAGCAAATTGCTGGTTCTGCCTCAGCTCACCATCTGTAAAATGGGAATAATGCTTACTTACCTCACAGGGTTATTGAGAATTTGAACTAGATATGGACTGTAACACACTTCCAGGACTAGAATAAAATTAACATGATACTAATTTTATCCAATTTTGGGTAAAGCCCTGGCAAAGTTGGGGCATGATCCCATAAAACAGGGCTTACATGGGGTAAATTACACTTTGGTAACCCACTTCAAAATAGTTTACCTGAGGGTTAAGTCCTTTCATATGGTCATTTCTACCTACAAGTTAATTAACCCCCACAGGAAGCTATTTAATAGTAGTGGGCACACAGAATTTTAGGGAGTGGTAACATTGGAGAAGCATGTGGTAATTTTACCCTGGTCTAAAAATTACCACACTAAAAATTTTGTGTGGCTACTCCTATTCAATTCCATGGCATGGGAGGTAATTAACCCGCAAGTAGAAGTAGTCTTGTAAAATGAATTAGGATTTCAGGAGCAGGGTGTTTACCCCCATATAACACATCTTTCCTGTGAATGTGCCTTCAGATGTTTAAAGACTAAGGCTGAAACAAGAACCAAATTGGTTCTCATGGCAATATTGTGATAACTGAGAATTGCTGTAGCGATTTTTCAGCTTTCTCAGTTCCATGTCGAGATCTCGGATGAGACTCGATTTACCATTTATTGTTTGTTGTGTTTATCGTTAATCATGTTTGTCAGTTTATCGTGTTTGTCTGTTTATGTTTATGATAATAATAAGAACTGATAACTATATAATTCAATGCAAACAGTATCTCGGAACACGGTAAATGGAAATTAGGTAAATAGTAAGTGTAACTCGGTAACCAGCAATCTGGTAAACAACAATCCGGTAAATGATAACTCGGTAACCGGTAATCCAGTAAATGACAATCTGATGATTGACTACTTCTTGACACCTCACCCTCCTCCAGGTGTCCGATAATTAACTGGTTTATGTTTTTACCTGGTATTGAGTAGGGCTGAAATAATTTTTCGCCCATTTAATTAATTTTTCATCTGTCGGAACCAGGCATTTTATCCAGTCTGATTGGAAATTGGAACGAATGATCGGTACAATTGATTGTTCCAATTTCTGATCAGACCAGATTGAAAAAAACGCACCATTTAACATGCAAAAAATGTCTACTGGGCTCATTTGCACATGTGCAAAATGGCACTGCCCATACTCAAAATGCCTGCACCGAGCAAATCACTTGCGCAAATCACTCCAGTAGATATACTGCATGCACAAATTAGACAGTCTGACAACTTGCACATGCAAAAATTGCCATTTTAAAAATTATTTTTCAACTGGAATTCCGATTGGAATTTTTTTTTTTTGGAATTTTGGTAAAAAAAATTTAATAAGGGCAACTGTTCTGTTTTTGTGAAAATGTTCCATGAAAAGGGAACCTTGTTTTTTTTTACCCACCCCTCGTATTGAAGTCAAAATGACCAGTCTATGATTCCTGAGGTAAAATTATTTATTATTATTATTATTATTATTATAGAAGGCATTTATATAGCACCAGGAATGTACCTGGTGCTTTACAAAGTAAGTGAATCTACACGGTCCCTAAATTAACCCACCCATCCCCATTTTTATTATTTATTTATTTACGTAGTCATATTTCTATGCTGCCCTTCCCGCAGAGACTCAGGGTGGCTTTCAATCTTAAAAACAAGGGGAAAAGCCATTCAAATCAATTTTAAAATCCCCTTAACACCCCCCACCCTTTCACCTTCCACCCAACCGAACACCCTACCCAGCCCACGCAATCCCAGCCCACTCTATCCCTGCCTACCAAATGCTGCCAAATAAAAATGTCTTACATTGTTCCAGAAAGATGAGCAGGCTTGGCCTTAGAGAGATTCCCAAGGGGAGGGAATTCCATAATCATAGGACAACTACCACAAATGCCTTCCTACGTTCCCTATTCATAAAAACATCACGGGAAGATGGCACCTGCAAGAGGGCACCCCCGTCTGAGCTTAGGGGGTGCGAAGGGAGTTGAAATAAAATAGGAAGTATATTTGCTCTTCACCAGTTCTCAGGGACGGCAATATCTTCCATCAGTTCTTGAAGATGAATGCCAGCGGCTCAGAGACTACATCAGCTATCTTCTTTAATACAAAGGGTGAATTTCATCAGGACCTGCTGCTGACTTATGGAACTTTCCCACATTACTAAATGTGCACCGACTCACGAGAAACTGGGAGAGGGAATGCTGTGCAGCTTTTGTATCGTAGGAAAGCAAAGCTGTGTGGTTTTGGCACTGATCATGCGGAGGATGCAGAGCTTTCTGCATTCTCTGCATGATTGGTGCCAAAGCCGAGTAGCTTTGCTTTCCCAGGTGACAAAAGCCACACAGCATTTACCTCTCGCAGTTTCTCTTGGAGGCAAATGGTGCGCATTTAGTAATGTGGGGAAATGCCCTGAGATATATCTAGTTTATCCAGATATTCTCTTTAACCTGATCTTCGCTCTTCTGACCTGCTTCTGTCCCTGCTTCTTTTTAATTTTGGGACAATTAATCAAACCACACAGTTTTCCTTCAGGTCTTAGTCCAGTGCAAGTTAACAAGTCTAATTCCAACAATCAGCATGGATGTGGGGTATGGAACGAATGTAGCCATGACATTATTTCCTCAGGTTCCTTTAGTCAAAAAGCTACACGAGGCTTTTTGAGCAGCAGGCACTAACTAAAGGCATTGAGTCTGGCAGGAGTAGTGACACAAAACAAAAATTAAAGGAATAGGCACAGCTGTAGCATCTGCCTGAGGCTATAATTCTGCATGATGTTCCAGGATCATTTACATTAACAGCACCCAACTCAAGGGGATCAGACACCTGCCCACCAGGAGAGCTTGATGCCTTTGTCTTACCCTGTAGCCTCAAACTGACCTGACGTCTTGAAGAACCAAAGGAAGAACAAAGGGCAGCTCAGATTGCCATGTCTCAAAATATGCCTCTTTAGAGCATCCCAACTGTGAGCTAAATTCTCCCAGTACTGAAACTGAAGGGTCTCCAATAGGCTGGCAAATCATATCAGAGGTGAACTTGGCTATACCCTTAGGGCCCTACAGCAGAAGTTGACACCATGAGTATAACATGATCATTTGTCAGCCCAGCACCAAGACTTAGTTGAGCATTAATTACTAGGGTCTGGTTTTATCTACACAATAAATATACATATCGTCCATGGTAACAGTTCAGAGACTGAAGCTGGTGAAGAATGCACAGACCCGTCTCATTATAAAAGCTGGTTAATAAAAGCTTCCAGGGAGACGTTGGGGACGGTGCTGGCGAGGGTAGTGAACGCGTCGCCTTGTCTTAAAGAGGCTGTGGTGCGCCCCCTGCTGAAAAAACCATCGTTGGACGTGGATGCGCTCGCCAGCTACCGACCTGTCTCTAACCTTCCCTTTTTAGGGAAGGTTATTGAGCGGGCAGTGGCGCTCCAGCTCCAGGTTCATCTGGATAACATCGGGCTCCTTGACCCTTTTCAATCTGGGTTCCGCCCCGGCTATGGCACCGAGACGGCGTTGGTGGCCTTGGTGGACGACCTCCGCCGGGAGATGGATGCGGGATGTTCGACATTTCTCATCCTGCTCGATCTCTCGGCCGCTTTTGACACCGTGGACCATGGGCTGCTGTTGAGACGACTGCGTGACCGGGGGGGTCTGGACGGGACTGTTCTTGAATGGTTCCGTTCATTCCTCTCGGGGAGGAGCCAGCGGGTGGTGTTGGGGGAGGAAACATCGAGCCCCCGCGCCTTACCGTGTGGCGTTCCGCAGGGATCGATCTTGTCTCCATTATTATTTAACATCTATATGCAGCCCTTGGGGGAGGTCGTGAGAGGGTTCGGGGTGCGATGTCACCAGTATGCTGATGATACTCAGCTGTACCTCTCGTTTTCTACCGACCCAGACCCTGCTGTCTCGGTGCTATCCCAATGTTTGGAGGCCGTGGCGGATTGGATGCGGCGGAGCAGACTGAAGCTCAACCCAGATAAGACGGAGGTGATGGTGGTGGGGAGGGCGAAGGGGGTGGTGGCCCCCCTGATTGGGGGGGTTTGCCCCCCTGTAGCTCAGCAGGTCCGGAGTCTGGGGGTCATATTGGACGCAGACCTGCGGCTGGAGCGGCAGGTGGAGGCAGTCGCTAAGGCTGCCTTCCGCCAGCTTTATCTGGTACGTAGGCTGCGTCCGTATGTCTCTGGCCCGGACCTGGCCTCCCTCATCCATGCCTTCGTCACCTCGCGGCTCGACTACTGTAACGCGCTCTACGTGGGGCTTCCCTTGTTCTTGGCCCGGAGGCTGCAGCTGGTGCAGAATGCGGCGGCCCGTCTTCTTACGGGGACGGGTCGCCGGGAGCACATTACACCGGTGCTCCGAGCGCTGCACTGGCTGCCGATAGTGTGCCGGGCCAAGTTCAAGGTCCTAGTAATGATCTATAAAGCCCTATACGGCCTTGGCCCCTCTTACCTTAGGGACCGCCTCGCCCTTCGCGCCCCGGAACGGCTCCTGCGGTCTGCCGGGGGTGCCCTCCTGGAGGTCCCCCGTGTTAAGCGGGGGGCCACGATGGAGCGAGCATTCTCGGTGATAGGGCCGCGGCTGTGGAACTCCCTTCCGGAGGAAGCTCGCCTGGCCCCAAGCCTTTTGATATTTCGGCGGAACTGTAAGACCTGGCTGTTTGCCCAGGCCTTTGGGAGGGAGGGAGGGGGAGGGTGATTTTAATCCCCTGCCCATTTTATTTATTATTGTTCTTAACCCTGTTTTTGATGTTTTATATTTATATTTATATTTTAACTGTTTTAAATGTTTTATTATTGTTGTAAGCCGCCCTGAGCTGCAATGCAGGAGGGGGCGGGATATAAGTTTGAAAAATAAATAAAATAAAAAATAAAATAAATAAATTATGGGGATGGGTCACCGGGAGCACATTACACCTGTGCTCCATCCAGGCTCTGCACTGGTTTCCTATAGTCTTCCGGGCTCAATTGAAGGTTCTAGTCTTAACCTATAAAACCCTAAATGACCTAGGCCCTAGCTACCTGAGGGGTCACCTCACTTCCCGTGCTCCGGGTAGGTCCCTGTGGTCATCAGGGGGCACCCTCTTGGAGGTCCCCTGGCATAATTGAGTGGGGACTAACAGGTGGGCATTCTCAGCAGCTGCACCAGTGCTATGGAACTCCTTCCTGGTGGGTGTCTGCCTCAGCCCAACTCTCGCGGCCTGTCGCCATCAGTGCAAGACATGGCTCTTCCACCGGGCATTTGGTGGAGAGGAGGGTTAAGGTAAGGTTTGGGGGTGGGTGAGGGGTTGTTTTATTTTTATTTTTTTAGGGATTGTCACAGGGGTACGGGGGTCACTCGTGGGGTTCCCACCCGCTGCTGTGGCTGAGCCCTGGTTCGAGGTACTAGACGAGGAGCCCACTGCCCGTCAGGATAGAGTGGTGGCCTTATGAATCTGTACAGAATCAGGCCTCTATCATCATAGGGCACCGGGGAACTCAGGGAGCCAAGCCTTGCCCCACACAACCAGTCCCACACTCGTAACAGGTCGGGGACATGTGCAGGAACTGTGCAGTGGAAGGTAGGGGGAGTCCAAGGAGGGGAAAAGGGAGACGGGACATGCAGCCTGGGAAGGGTACAGCCAGGAAGGGAAAAGGTAAAGGGCAACCACTCACCAGACACTTTCGACTCTCACACTCTTGACCAAGGGCTGGGGGACCTGGGACAGACACACTCGGGGTTCACGCCTTCAACACTCTCTCACTTGCTCACAAATTCAATAGGGTTAATTTACAAGGGGCCGGTCTCTGCAAATCACCAGCACCGGACAAGAGCCAGTGCTGAGCTTTTAGGAAGAATGCCCCGCCCCTGTGCGTGCCCGCAGACACTCCGAGTGCCACAACAGGGGGGGAGGCACTCCCGCGGCACGCCCAGGCATCAGGGGTGTGGTCCCAGGCACCGCAACAGAACCTGATGTCCCTGGCATTGCTGCGGGGAGCTCCACCTGTTGGTCACCCAGGGGCGGTGCCTCACTTCTCTGAGACCCACCACGGCGATGCTGGGGGGCCAGGACTTGTGAGTAGAGCCGCCGCCCAAAGGCGGGGCTCACAGGGATGGGCGGACACGTCGCGGTTCGGATTTGGCTGTTCGGTTCGGTCTGGTTTGGTTCGGCCGTTCGGTTTGGCCGTTCGGTCCGTTCGCCGCATTCGGGTTCAGCAGTTTGGTTTGGTCGTGTTCCGTTCAGTTCGGGCGTTTGGAAAAAGGCTCTCTGTGAAAGAAATGATAGCCCCAGACCCATGATGGTGGGTCCTGGGGTTAGAGTGGCAGCTTAAAGATATTGGACACAGTCCTTCCTGCCTGTAGCTTGGCCCCAGAACCCTGGTGGCGAGTCCTGGAACTGGAGTGGCTGTTTCTTGATGCAGTTGAACCAAGTTTCTTGGTGAGAGGAATGATGGCCCCAGACCCATGACGGTGGGTCCTGGGGCTAAGGTGGCAGGTTGTCGATATTGGCCACAGCCTTCCCTGCCTGTAACTTGGCCCCAAAACCCTGGTGGCAGGTCCTGGGGCTGGAGTGGCTGTTTCTTGATGCGGTTGAAAGACATCACCTCTGTGCGAGAAATGATGGCCCCAGACCCATGACGGTGGGTCTTGGGGCTAGAAGAGTGGCAGCTTGTAGATACATATTGGCCACACCCTACCTGCCTGTAACATGGCCCCAGAACCCCAAAGGTGGGTCCTGGGGCTGGAGTGGCTGTTCCTTGATGCGGTGGAATGACATCACATCCTTGTGAGGAATTATGACCCCAGACCCATGATGGTGGATCCTGGGGCTAGAGTGGCAGCTTCTGGGTATTAGCCACAGCCCTCCCTGCCTGTAACTTGGCCCCAGAACCCTGACGGTGGGTCCTGGGACTGGAGTGGCTGTTTCTTGATGCGTTTGAATGACATTGCCTCTGTGCAAGGAATAATGGCCCCAGACCCATGATGGTGGGTCCTGCGGCTAGAGTGGCAGCTTCTAGATACATATTGGCCACACCCTCCCTGCCTGTAACTTGGCCCCAGAACCCCGATGGCGGGTCCTGGGGCTGGAGTGGCTATTTCTTTATATATATATATATATATATATATATATATATATATATATATATATATATATATATATATATA
>QEPC01007238.1:703759-775098 GCA_003113815.1 Sphenodon punctatus
GGGTACAAAACTGAAATGAAAATCAATCTAATAATAATCCTACTCTAAATAAATCCAAAACTTAAAACAGGGGAAGGGAATCAGGGATGGAATAAGAGGGAGAGGGGAAAGGATTCAATGGAGAGGGGAGGGAGGGAGGAAGATTGAACACAAGGAACACAGGGCTGGGTAAAAACAAAAAATAACACCTAAATCTATCTAATATAATCTAAATAAATGATAATATGAAGGTAAATGGGGGTTGGATGGGTGAAATAGGAGGAGAATGGCAATGGATTAGGAATAAAAAGGAACAAAAACTGCTGGGAGACAGGGAGCCTTCTGAAATGCCTGCTGTTCAGGAACAGTGACTAGCTCAGAAGGTGTTGGGAAGGGGGGAGGCAATCAGTTTTGTTTCTTGCTGCGCCCTCCTCACCGCAAGCCCCATTGGCTTCTTGCAGCCTAGCCCATGGCCAATCGCAGACTGAGGCGAAAAGAGATGGTGATTGGGCAGGCTGGCTGCTACTCCTATCCTCTCCACCCCTGGTGCCTTGAAGTCTGCTCCTCAGATGACTCCCCTTCCCTGCCACGTTTGGCCTTCCAGTGACACCACGTTTTTGTCGTTTTAGCCATCCAAACTCACCCGAACATGATCGGAACTGACCCAACTGTTCGGTCATTTTGGCGTTCGGAATTGAGTTCAGTTCGGTCAGTTCATGTTCGGATTCGTGTTTGGTCGTCTGAACAGGCTGAACTCTGAACTTCCGAACCGTATTCGCCCATCCCTATTTTTGTATACATTTGCCTTATTTTTATTGTAATTTTATACTACTGTTTTTATACAATTGTTTTATTCTGGTTTTATTGTGAGCTGCCACTGGAGGCAGGATGGTGGCGGCGATAACATCAAAAAAAATATTATTATTTATTATTATCATTAATTCTTGTTGTTGTTATTATTATTAATAATAATAATAATAATAATAATAATAATAAATTAATAAAATATGGTTGATGGCATCTGTCTGAGAGATGGTAATTCTGAGAAAGAAAGAAAGAAAGAAAGAAAAGCACCCGTTGCAAAAGTCTGGTGTTAGGTCAAGAATGTCAGCGTTCCTCGTGTGACAGCTAAGAAATGTGGACGATTTGCATATTCGGCCCAAAATGTAGCATATAAAATGTGTGAAAATATGTTTGCAAGCATTATATTTAACATAAATTTGAATAGTTATAAAGTGCAAGATGCACAAAAATAATTGATTGATCTGAGCTTAAATATTACAACCTGAAGAGTTTTCCTTCCTAGCATCTCATTTATAAATTCATTCTAAAGCTCAAAACATGCTATTTTCTTGCTGTATTTCGTCTCCTTTTTCCTAGATGTGCTATTTTTGAAAAACAGATTCATCCTAAGAGCAGTCAAGTGTCAAATGCAAAGTTATGGATGGTTCCAGCTGCACTCAGAAGCACATGCTCCATTTATTCATTAAAGCTGTGAAAGCTTAGATTCGCAAACATCCAGTGCCGTTTTGTGTACCTGTCACTTTGGCACTTTTAATGAACATTGATAATGTTCATCCAGACATATATTTGAATAAAGCAAATATGAAGTAGTTTCTCAAAATACTGCATGCCTTTTTCTGTCTGAATAATATTTCACAGAGCCCTCAAGATGTACCTGAAAATATTGTTATCCTTTTCAATAAATTATTGGTAAATATAACTCCCAATAACATGCTCCTCTCCAGAAAAGCCATTAAAGCATGAGAAATAGGTTAGCATTGACTTACTCCAGCTTCTTTCTGAAATACATCAAAAGTTTATTTTGTAATTCAAGCAGTACCGAGTAAAGATGGTTTTAAACCGAAAGACACCATATCTGAAATTGGTTTCTCCACAAACTATTCTCTAACTATAAGGGCATCCTTGTGCTTTCAAGTGCAAATATTTGTTACAGTTTATTTTGATATTTCTTCTTCTTTTCCCTCTATAATTGGGTTTAACAAACTTCTTTTCATAATGGCAGATCCTTTCGATTTAGTTCTGCTTGAAATATCATTGCTTTATGATGACTGCTCTTGTACAGAGGAGTGGCAACTGCTGAATTTTTCAAATGGGGTGGTATATTCTATCTACCAAAGATTCTTCTCCCTGATTCCCAATAAGCCACCTTGACCCCCTCTTAACAAGTCCCCGGTATGCAAATGTTGGGTGAAAACAGAAATGATGCTAACTCCATTTTAAAATGTCTTATACATGTTGCAGGGCTGCATATGGCACAAATACAGCCCTGCAACATGCATGAGAAATGTTTAAATGGTGTTAAAGTAGAGTTACCATCATGTCTGTTTTCACCCATTGATGTGCCCGCATAACCACACAGAGGTTACACTGTGACCTTTTGCAAGCTTATTTGTAAAATGAAGTATCAGCTCATCCTTCATTACCTTGAGTAGGGTGTCTTGGCTGAGGTCAACAAGAAGAGAGATGAGGTGCATGGAAAGTAGAACTATGCTTAATGAGAGTAAGATTTAGACTCATGAACACTGGTGGATCACATCATGCTTCAGGCATACATATTGAGAATGGGGAACAGTCAGGTGTCCCACTTGGCCACTACATTATGCTCTTTCTTTGGTGCACTGAACACTATTTTGCACTCTCTCATTCTGGTCATAACTACAGCTGAAAGAAGGTACCCACAAAATCAGGTAACCAGTCGAGCTTCCAGTACCTGATTCAGCCCGGTAATGATCGGGATCATTGAGTACCATGCAGTACCCTATTACAGCCTGATCAGGTACCTGATGACTCGAAATGTTGACTTCTGGTTCCAGAAGGTCATCTTCTGGTACCTTTTTTTCATCATTTGTGTTGATATGCCAACTCCCAACATCAATGTATCGGGTTTCCGTTAAGTTCTGAGAGTTTTGGCAACTTCCAGTTTCAGAAAACTTTTTATTTATTTTCCTGCCAATTTTTCAGTTTTCAAACCCATACTAATATACCAACTGGGAATCGGTAAATCAAAAAATCGATACTGGAAGTACCCGATTTGGGGAGATTTCGGGTACGTGATTAGTACCCGGTAACCCATCGGGCAATTGATAAGGTACCAAAGAAAATGTGTATTACACATAGCTACTAAATTTAGTACCTGTTTAAACTCTAGGGTTACTTGTTCTCTCAGTTTCTATTGATGGAAGATGTAACCTAAGTTATGAAATTAGGGGTGTTACCAAATGTGACAGAGGCATGCTGAGGCCTGCAAGCCACCAGCACATTTGTTGAATGGTGTTGCAATGCCAGATCTTACCTGGGATTACTCCAGGGTCACATCAAAACACCCGGGCAACGGCCCACCCGACCAGGCCTAAGTGGGCTATCGTGGGCTATCCCGCTGTTCCTGGCCTGGACTGGGGCGGGGAGCTTCCATGACTGGCCCCCATGACAGTCATCACTGGTCACCGTGGCTGCCCGTCATGGGTAGGTGGGGCGCTGGACACTGCACGGAGGTGGGGGTGGATGCACATCCATCTGTCACCCCACCCTCCTGGCAGCCGGCACATTTGTTGTGCCAGTGGACTGGGTCTGGACTGTGTTGCCAGTGTGTTCCCTACTTGGATTGGGTTGTGATGGTGGCGTTCCGCTGTCACTTCTGTTAACAACCTAGGAGCTACTCCTTCATTATGAAAAACAAAACACACTAACAGAGGAGCTTTCTCTCTTACTCCACCCCCGTCTGGTGGATTCTCTGCTGTTTACACACAGTTTCTTTTCCAACAGGAGACTTGGACCTTGCTTTTCCAAATCTCTACTAGCAAAACTACCAACAAAAGTTCTGCCTCTCTCCGTCTACTTTGGTAATCGGGATGGGCATTGCGTATAAAGATCATGCAGTTAGTGCCCTGAAAGGACCCTTCTGGTGTGGCTTAATTGCTCTTCTTGGTGTAGCTTTGCCGAAGGTCCCAGGTTCTATGCTTCCCCTCTGCTTGCCCAAGCCTCTTTTTATCAGAAGGCTTGTTAAAATTAGTGAGTATTTACACATAATCCAAGACAAATATACATTGGATACAATGCAACTAGTGTCTGCTACTAGTATTCACACACTGTTCAAAACAAGTATTGATTGGATACAATGCAATTAGTGTCTGTTACCTGATCTGCAAATGGCAGATCTGGTAGTGCATAGTCAACAGGTTATACCTGTTTTGTAGTTTGCTGATTTCAGCTCTAACCCGATCCTCTTTGAGCTTAGCTCTGCAAACGCCTTTCACAACAACCTCGGACAATGAGTTTTACAAGGTTAGTGACTGACCATCCCTGCTGTGACCCTACCACTCACACACAGTCACACTGTCAGGGACTTTGACTCTGTAATTCGGCAACGTCATACTGATGATTTTTACTACTCCTTTTTTCTCTCTAATTTATCAGCCCTGCTTCAAGTGCTGTCTTAACATAGTCACTTAGGTCAGGGGCAACTAATTTTTACAATAACTTCCCCCCCCCCCCTCTTTCCTTATTTTTTTTGTTCAAAAGATACTGTCTATCTCAAAGGATTCCCAAGGCTCAAGATTAGAGAGTTAAAGCTAATCTCAAGATGGCAAGTACACCTCTGTTTCGCTGCTACGTTTGTATCGAGATTAGTAGGTCTATAGACAGTCTTTGCCTGTGGGAAGAAAGCATTTGGAAGAGAGTTGTGGGAGTGAGGAACTCACCAGTAAACTCCCTGCAGGCAAACCAGGCAAAATAACTGAGTTCAGAGTAGGTGTGTGCTGTTAATATAACTTTCATTTACAACCAGGGAGAGAATTTTCTTGCATTGGGCAATAGTGGGAAATCGGTTTTTTAACCAATCTATTCAGGTCTTGAAAGCATTTAGGAAAAGCACCTTCCAAGTATCAGCTTTATCACTTAAGCAGATGCTGCTAGTTCAGGACAAAGGATGGGAAAGAAAAAAATAAGGGGGCAGGGGAGAGAAAACTTACAAAAGAGTTTGAATGAGAATAAAAAAACCCCATGTCACTGGCAGGTTTATCTCATTGACATTGCATGGAAAATATAGTGCATCTTTCTTTCATATTTTACCCTTTGAATGTTAATTGGACTCTGTTAAATGCTGGGATGTTAGACATACTGGGCATGAGAACTGGAGTGCTGAAATAACTGTAGCTGACTGTAGTTAGAGAGAACTACTAACTTCTCCATCTATTGGGTCATGTTCTGACAAATGGCGGTAAGTCAACTGTGAGGATTCACACGCACTCCGAAACACAAATGGCAGGAGATTGAAGTAATGACTGTGATTTAGCTAGTTACATTGAAGTAATTACTGCCCTTCATTAGTATTCATACTGCAGTCTAAATGGAAGTAGTTGCTCTTCAATCTCTCCATAATGGCCATGGTGAAGTCATGCAGTTTTACTTTGATATAAACACCAAATGGAGATACATACTCCTAATTATACACTTCTCTTCCCATTCAATAGCTTTAGTGTAGTGCTATATTCATGTGTGAATGCTTCAAAGGTAAAAGCAAAGTAAGGCACAATTACTTTAAAGCATCCGTTTGTTGGAATGTGAACTTACAGGCCAAATTTTGAACTTGAGCATCAGTAGGTCTAAATATAGTGTGAACAGGAGTTTTATTGAAATTGATGGAACTCACACCATGTTAAGTTTCAATGATGGCACTGTCCACTCAGAGGAGCAAACTATAAAAGTAGGTTTGTTTGTTTTTTATTTAGATTTTTACCCTACCCTAGTCCCCAAGACTCAGGGTGGCTGACATCATAAAAATAATATACATATAAAAAAATAAACAATGAAACCCATTAAACTGATAATATACACCCTACCACGCTCCTCCCGGATCTATCCTTGCCCACTAAATGACTTGAGTTTTCAATAGTTTATTTTTTATTTGATTAAAATGTCTCCTTTGTGTTTTCTGGGATTCCAGACATTTGTTGAAGTCCCTTGTTTTGGAACTCTGTTTATATGAAATGCAGTCTAGAGAGAGAAGGTGGTTGCTGTGGTGTTGGTCCCCAAAGTTTGCATCCTGTTGTCAAAACAAGATGATCCAATAAAAGATATCATCTGAACAACTGTGTCTCCATTTATGAAATGCTTAATTCTTCCTCGGTTTTATGGAATTTAACTAATCTTTGCTTTCTTACAATGGGCTTGATTTGGCATATGCAACAGCTGCTGCGAACAAGCCCCTCAAATGTGATTCTATCAGTCTAACTGCATGTTCTGTTTTCCGCAGGTACACATCACGCTTCTGGGATTCTCCATGAAAGCTACCAGAATAATAATCATCTGAAAGACTGTCTGGAAGTGCATTCCAATTAAGGAGTGGAGGATCATAGGCGGTAAGAGATGTGTCTAAAATTTGGAGGTTTCCACAAAGCAGATTAAAATTTATCTGAAACTTGTTAAGTCTAGAGATTTCACAGAAAATAAAATACTCTTAAAATAGCCTTATAATCCTCAATTCAAGTCATGTTGGAAATGCTGGAGAGGAGAAATATTTTCCTCTTATTTTTTATAGTTCTGTTTTTGTACAACTAGGATTTGAATAAAAAACAGGTAACATTAATCAGTGTCCCTCCCCTCCACTTTCTTTTTTTTTAATATTAAGGGTAAAATCCTTCTCTCCACTAAAGTTATTACGATCAGGAGTGCTGGAGCTGAGTGGAGGGGAAGCTGTAGGTCGTACCACCTACTTTTTGAATGGTCTGACCATGGTCCCCACTTTTAGGAATCTAAACCATGTAATAGCTGCAACATGTAACTGCATCTCCATTATTCTCTTACAGCTTAGAGAGGCAGGGACAGGGAAGGAGGAGGACAGGATGTCTGAGGGCCAGGGGATGGGGACTTCCAGGGGGTAGAGGAGAAGCAGAAATTCCAACCATATTCAGATTCCATGGGAACTGGTTGGTTTGATTGTTCCAATCAGAAATCAGAATTGATCAAATTTGTTCTGATTTCCAATTGGAACAATTGAAACTACTTTAGCCATTTTATGCATGAACAAAATGGTTGGATCAAAATTCCAATCAAAAACATTTTTGATTGGAATTCCATTTCCATTGAACTATTCTGCAGGCATGGAATGGCTATTTCAGAAGTAGGACAACTTCAGTGGATGGGACACCCCCTTCTTCTTCATCTCCCCTACAATTTCACAGTCTTTCTGTTGCTACTGAATGCCAGTTTTGTCACTGACTTCAATTAAACCAGGAGGATTTCACTCCAAAAAAACTTTGTTCAGAGTTTGTTGTTAGCATAAGATTCACCAGAGCAGAACAATCAGATGATCATACCTGATTAGCCAACCTTGTTCTGACAGCAGTTAATGCTGACATTTTATCCTGATAGTGCTGGTCAAATTATTTCCTGCAAATAATTTATCTGATGAATTCTGGCATGTTTCTTTGCAGAAATTATTCAAGGCAGTTTTTACACACACACACACACCCACACCCACCCACCCACCCACCCACACACACCCACACCCACCATATAAACGGCTACAGAGAAGGATGAACCAGCAAATAATTTATTCAATGAAAATCCCTGTCAATTTTTCAATAAAGGATGTGAGAATGAACGTTTGTAACATTCTGCTAGCTTTTAAAGCTGTCAAGTTGCCACCGGATATTCTGCTTTTATAAAAATAGTTCATAATGATACTGATTTGAAATTTGATAGCCAATATTTATTTATTCTGAGTATTTCTTCCGAAGTGTTTCTTTTAATTTAAATACCCGTGCATCTTAAACTCAGTCCTCAAAGCACATAATTTGGAGTAGTCCCACTGGACTCCAGGATAAGTGGCTGGAGGATTGTGGTCTTAATGCCCCAGTACCTACTATGTATGCTCAAGTATACTGTAAAAGCAATGACTTTCTCGGCTGTCATCTCTAATGGGGAAAGAAGAGTAACTTGACTGCTTCTCAGAATAAGAATGTTTAATTGGTGAGCCACATGTTTGTTCATTTTGGGAGTCACTTGAGCGTAGCACAAGTAGATTTCAAATGAGATGGAACTCACCATTTCACATAATATTGTGGAAAGTCATGTTCCTGCTGCCTGAGTATTAGCTAGCGATTCCATGGAAACCATGTAAAATAATGCCTCCCTACTAGTGGAAAGGAATCAAATTTTCAGTTTTATGAACAAGTCAATGGGTTATTTTTGTTGTGTGGCTTTTATGTTGCTTTCTTTCGTTCTTTTTTGTTTTGTTTGTTTGTTTCCTAAGACCAACAGTGGGGCTAATCCAAGATCCACAGGTGCATGAAGCATGCCCACTTGGTGCACCCACACATCCAGTGTACACCAAATGCAGGAAGTATGCACACTAAATGCATGGTCTTGAGGTGCACTTAAATGCTCTTGAGGTGTGTGCACATGATGCACACCTGGTGTGTGCATGTGCAACCTATGCTTGGTGCATGTACATTTGGGCCCAAAGTCTAATGCTTCACTTTTTTTTAAAGAGGACATTTGTTGACTAAGAAAATGGGGATAATTTGTAGTGCATTGGCAACATTTTTGCTTGGTGGAGATATGCTCCGAAGTTAAAAGTTTATAGTTTCATTGTGGAAATCTAGGAAGTAATTGGCAACCTCTTACCCTGGTCAAATTCACAAATATTTGCAAGAATGGGATTTTTATGCATGAGGGTTGTCTAAAAATAAATAAATAAAATAATAAACAAATAAATAACCAAAGCAGGTAATGTGGTTTAGGATAGTTCTATATTCCACGCTCAAGTCGAGGAAAGGAACATACTATTCCATGTACTGCTTGTATAGTACATTGTATGTTCCTAGTTTCTTGTATCTCCAACTCCCTTAACGACTGTTGCTCTTTCTTCCATGCTGCCCGCTTTGCGTGGTACTCCCCAGCTGAACACACAGGGTAAAAACAGAAGTGACAGCAGAACGGCAGCGACCCTGGATTGGTTGTGTTGTTGCTGTGCTGCTAACACAACCGGGGTCAGATCAGGTACCACATGTGACCCCATCCAGGGTGTGATCCCGACCCTGCCCACAAGCTGTGCCCAACTTCCCACCCCCTGCCATGACAGGCAGCCATGGCAGCCAATTATAGACTGTCCCAATCCAGGATGGGTCACAGTGGGTCAGAACATATGTGCTTTTGGCCTGCTTTCCCCGGACTGATCCCAGAGGGGCAGGGGGGTGTAGCCTGGGCTGTGACCTTTTGGCACTTTGCTGAATGAGAGCCTGGGTTAGCTGCCAACATCCCTGGGTCCAGTCCAGGCGAACATCTGGGGGCCTGATCACAAACGTGACAGTGACCCACTGGCCAGAGTGTGTTACTGTCACATTTGTTTTTACCCACAGTCTCTGCTCCCTCCAGACCTTCAAATCCCTCCTTGAAACCTTCCTCTTCCATCAGGCTTTGACTAGCTCCTCACCCTTGTAGAGTACTCATGGATGCTTCTCTCTATATTTTCTTATCCTTCAGGATGCCCCCAGTGCTTAATTGGTTAAAAATGCCTTGCTGGAGGGCCAACCCTACCCCAGAAGCTAAACCTCAGAGCACAGAAACAAGTCCTTCTGTCTAGCTAGCAACCCAGTTACTGGCCTAGCCTGCCTCTCTACAGCCGAGTATAAAACAGGAGTTCTTGTGATTGAATCTCTATGATGGCCAGAGCAGGCCAGGGGTAGAAATTTATAAAATAAATAAATAAAGCTGTTAAAGCTATTCAGATTCTTTACTCTCCCAACTGCCTCTGGAAGCTTATTCCAGCATTCACTGCTCTCAGTGTTCTGATTGTTAAAAAAGCTTCTAATTTCCAGCTTAAATTTATTTATAACCAGTTTGAATCCATTAGTTTCTTTTACCATTCTCACATTATTTTGAATAATCTTTCCCTTCTGTTGTATTAACTCCCCTTATATATTTGTACAATATAATTGTATCAACCCTCAGTCTTCTTTTGATAGGCTGAAAACGCCAAGATCTTTTAGCCTCATCTGTACTAGATGACTAGATATAGTGTCTTTCATAGAAACTGCAAACTGCCTCGCAGAACTGAGATCTGATCTTCAACAGGATCTGAGTTGGAGGGAGGGGGGGTAGAAACGACACTGAGTCAGAAGTGAGTAGGTCTACATTGCTTTGGGAGGCAAGAGTCAAGCCACAATTGGAGTCAAGGAATCATGCCAAGTTAGAGGCCAGGAGATCAGAGACTGAGGACTGAGGAGTCAGACTCAGGAGGTCAGATTCAAACTGGGAGTGGGCAAAGGCGGCGCTGAGAGCAGGAACAAGGCAGAAACAGGAGGCAGAAGCAGTCAGCAGAGACGAGTCTTGACAGACATGTCAATGAGACGATAGCCCACTACAGCCCAGGTAAACCCATGCAGTCCCCACGCACACGTTTAGAATGTTCAGGTAAATAAATGGGGCAGCCCACTGCATGAATTTCATGCACTTGCAGGCAGCCCCCACTTGCAGCGCCAGTCAGAGCGAGAGTGGAGAGAGGGGCAGGAAGTGGTTGCTCCTTGGACACTCTATGATTTCCACATGGAGTTGCTGCACGAGGACTGATACTTGCTTGTTCTTCCAAATAAGAATGAGCCAAGAATTGCTCTGACTCACCGAGAAAAGTGATAATTGCCCTCCCCCACACTTGTTAAAAAACCCAACAACAACTTGTACTCTCCTGGCTGCCTCTCTCCAAATCCGGGGCTGCTCTGGGACTCCTTGCTGCCCTCTCGGCTTCTCTGCGGGGGCAGATGAGGAGGCGCGTTCACTGACGAGGCGGCTGCCTCACAGCAAACAAAAAATAATAATAAAAAAACATGGTCTGTGCATGCTCAAAACCAGGTCTGTTCTGTGCATGCGCAGCCCTTTTCCAAAATGGTTCTGACAATGTCAGTGCCATTTTGGAAAAGAGCTGCGCATGTGCAGAATGGCTATGATGGCTGTTTTGCGCACACACAGATTGCTTTTTTAATTTTCTCGAGATTGTCATGAGACATCAGAACGTTACAGAAGTCTTGTCAAGATCTTGGTAATGTTTCTCGTTTCTTGCAAAAACTTCATGAGAACCGGGAATGGATCTTGATGCAGCCCTATGCTGCACGCAACCTAATTGATGGGAAACAGACATGTGGGCACACATTTGCCCACACAGCGGGCTCCACAGTCTCCAAGACCCCACCATGAGTGGGGGCTGCAGGTCCGGTGGGTGGAGGCCACATAGCTGGTAGGGGCAAACATCTAATAAATGGGCACCCACCTGGTATGAGGTTAATGTAGGCTAACATCTTGTTCATTTGTTAACACCCAAAGCTATTACGTTGCAACTCTGGCAACTTCCTCTTTCCTGATAGTCATCAGGAAATAGATATGGGCCAATGGAGATAGATCTGTTAGCCAATCTGGACACTGTATGCACAGTGTTATGAGTAGTAGAAGTGGACTCTCCCATGCATTCTGCGGGTGGGGTGCAAAGGGTGCATTTGTATCCCCCTGGACTCCATATGCCTCCACCCCTTGGAGTCCTGTGACATCACAATGCTCTGTAAGGGGTAGGGCATTATCTTAAGGGGCATGAACCTGCCAAAAATGGGCAGGACAAAGACGGCTGCTGCCCACACCTTCCTGAAATGTCTCTGCCCCTTGTGGAGTTTCATGGCACCATGGTGCACACTGGAAAGTAGTGAGAGAGCCTCTTTACCCTTTCAAAGATAGTCCATGCCTGGCTCCTCTTCCCTCTTATTGCCCTTCCTGAAAAACATTCTGCTGGCATTCCTGGACTCTCCATATCCTGACCGTGATATTCTGGCTTTGGGAAGGGAGGCCCACGCCCCATTCCTTTCTGTACCAGGGCCCATTCCAACTTGGCTACGCACCTAGTGAGGCACAAAGCATAAACAGAATGGTTTGACTCTACAACACTATTGTTCTCGTGGTCTGCGTAAATTTCAAAGCTAGACTTATGAGGAAATTCCAACAGGTCTTCTCTTTCCCTTTTATAGCTAGTATAGTTCATTGTTATGCTCCATTTTCATCCGTTTGACACACCAACCAACACGCACCTCAAGTGTTGCCCAGTGAAAAAGGCACGTTATCTTTGAGGCACTGACCTTCTTGTAAATGAAAGTCAACACTTCAAAGGAACACTTCTGCATCTTGTAGCTGCAACTGTAGCTGAAACAGGCAGAAACTGGCTTAATTGTTGCTGAGGGAGATTTATAACTGCCATATTATCCTTCCTTCCTTCCTTCCACACTGTGGCTATCACTTAAAATAAATGCAACATCCAACCATTAGTAAAACTATGCACAGAGTTATACTGCAGGGCCCTCCGAAAGTTGTTCTCGGTTGCTCTCTGGTGTTGTGGAACTCACTTCCCCTGGAGGTCTGTCAGAGCCTGGGCCTGATCATATTCCAGAAATAGATGAGAGCCTTTTCTTTTTGGCAAAGCATTTGGCAAGTGAGGATGGGGGTTGCGTGTGGTTTTTTCAGGGGTGTGAGGTTTCCAAAGGAATTTTTTTAATGTGTTTTAATGTGCTTTTATACTGTAAGCTGCACTGAACCTTACAGGAAGGGCAGGGGATTAAATAAATAAATAAATCAAGGAATTCACCCCCTTTGATTAATATCCAACAAAGCATATTTTGGTGCCACTTTTCCAGACATCCACTTGCGATATTTCAGTTCCGTAATTCTGGTATTTTGGTCATTTCTGTAGTTTGTTTGCTTCATTTTGGTGCTATCAGTGAAATAACCAAGATAAATATGGCATTGTAGTTAAAACAGTTAAATAAGCGAATACACAAATATCTTTTCTGGGTGTGGATTAGGGATGGGCGAAGAGATTGCGGTTCGGGTTCGGCCTTTTGGTTCGGCTGCGTTCGGTTCATCAGTTCGGTTCGTTCATCAGGTTCAGGTTCGGTCGTTTGGTTCGGCCGTTCGGTTCGGTTCGGGTTTGGCCATTTGGGAAATGTTTTTATATGGTTTTTTGGGGGGTTATTTTATATGTGGTTTTTTTTATTTGGTTTTATATGGTTTTTTGGTTTTTTATTTGGTTTTATATGGTTTTTATATGGGTTTTTAATTTAAATTTTTTATCTAATATTATATATCTATCTATCTACACTAAATCTAACTGCTATTAACTATTCTAAATGCTATAAACTAAATGGATTATCTAATAAGTACACAGGCCTACTCCTACAAACACTAAAACTAAATCACTAACGCTATCTCTATCACTAAGCTAACTCCTANGTACAAAACTGAAATGAAACTTAAAGCAATCTAATAATCCTACTCTAAATTAAAAAAACAGGGGAAGGGAATCTGGGATGGAATATTTGGGAGAGGGAAAGGATTCAATGGAGGGGGGAGGGAGGAAGGAAGATTGAACACAGGGAGGGGTAAAAACAAAAAATAACCACTAAATCTATCTAAGCTCAGCTAAATAAATGAAGGAGAATATGGGGGTAGATGGGTGAAATGGGAGGAGGATTGCAATGGATTGGGGAACTGGGAAATGCTGGAAGAGGGAGCCTTCTGAAACGTCTGCTGTTCAGGAACAGTGACTAGCTCAGAAGGTGTTGGGAAGGGGGGAGGCAGATAGTTTTGTTTCTTGCAAGCCTCTCCACCCCTGATGCCTGGAAGTCTGCTCCTCGGCTGACTACCCCTCCCTGACACGTTTGACCTTCCAGTGACCCTTTTTTTGCCTCCGAACTCTAGGGATGTGTTCACACTAGGGATGCGTTCGTCCATCCCTAGTGTGGATATCTTTCAGATGGTCAGATTTTTGAAAATGCAAATAATGGGTGTTTTTACACACACGTTTCTCCTGGATGTTTGCTGTTACATCCTGAACTTTCTGTGTGTCTAAATCACTCACCCAGATCTTAAACATCCGGATCTTTCAACTTCTGCGTGAAACTTCTCCTATAACTTTTGTGTGTAAAAGGTTCTCCTGGTAAACTGCTTTGCTCCAGGCAGCTGTGGTCACTTGGTTTCCATGGCAGCCCCTCACGACTACAGCTGCGGCTACTTTAGGCTGCCTCAGGGCAGTGTTTGTGTGAAGAATGCAACCAGGAACTGCCTCAGGGCAGTGTGTGTGTGAAAAATGAATCAGGAACTTACTTGTGGGCTTGTAAACCCAGAAAATTGAAACATTCGGAACTTTAACGTGTGTGTAAAAATGCCCAATATCTGCAAATACAAAATCTATGTTTTGCTTCAGCTTGAGTACCTGGTTTCCACAAGTAGCTTCTTGTTGCACTTTATTTCTTTACAGACAGCCCTGGGGCCAATCCCATGGTCCGCGGATCCTGCGCACACGCCCCCATGTGCGCACATGCGCACAGTTTCCACGCGGCCCAGTGTGCCTGCAATGGTGGTGCATGCGCCTGCGTGGGATATGCCCCACTGAGGCTAAGCTATTTTTTTTAAAAAATAAAAAAATAATAGAACAAAACATTTTCTTTTGATGCTTTGGTGATAAAGATGTTCTAATTTCCTTATTTCCATCCCTGCTAATGCAAAAGTACAGAACAGGCGGCATCAATATGATTGGTTCCCATAGCATCACGCCAATGGGGCAAGCAGTTGAAGATGGATTCTCTTTGCATTCTGCTCTAGTGGAACAGATTAGTCTTTTTGTCATAGTGGAAGACCCCATACTGGGTTTGGATTGGCAGTGGCCATGGCATATTCTGTTTCTCTGTAGTTTCAAATGGTTCCAATTGTTGCAGCGAGAAATGGAGAGGAATATTAAACTTAGATAAATATGAGTCAAGTCACATCCAGGGTGTTCAGTGCACAGCAGTCACTTTTACAGTCAGTCTTGTTATTATATAAAATAAAGGTATATATTCTGCCTTGCTTCTAAAAAATTCTATATTGTTGCAGAGGAGAGAGAGAGATCAGTCACTGATAAAGATAGCCCATGGCAGTGGGTAGATGAGACTGTCAAGTCAAGTGAGAAAGCAATAAAGCATAGAAAAGTATTAAAATATTTTGATTCTTAGAGGGCTCTTGCTTTGTAATCAGCAGTTTCTGCAGCCTGAGGCTCAGACCTCATCTGCAGGCTAAGGAGAAAACGCAAAGCCCCTGCGTGCATTCACTGTAACACCACATACCCTCTCCCAGAAAAAAACCAACTTTTTATTAAAATATATATGTGTATGTCTGCATTGTTTTAAACCCTTTTCCTATTTGTGGCAGCTGAGAGAGGGGGAGAACAATAAGCAGTGCTTCTGGCAGTGAGTAAAGGAAACGATCAAATCAAGTTATATAGCAAAAAAACATCCAAACCCCAACTAACCAGAATATTAAAATAATCCCCTTAATTTGTATGGGGGTGATTAGTATTCGCTTTATAGGGCTGCGGCTGCCCAGCTCTCATCTGAGCTACTGTAGGAGGCACACACCTGCTCACCGCACATTCAATTATGTTCAGAGCCAGAGCTCAGAGAAAGGAAGAGAGGGTTTCTGTGCATTTGCCCTTCCTCTGTGTGGATTTGAAAGACTCCCAGTGGGAAACTGAAAAGCAAACTAGAGAAAGTGATTATGTTTTTAAAATTCTCTTGCCTCCTGATCCACTGCCTAATAGGGGGTCTAAGAAGATATTCCTGCAACCTAACTAAAATCCGGAAATAGATGAAGCCTGGCATACCTCGCCCGAGTCGCGGATTTGTTAGAATGAGTCACACTTACTGAGTGCTTTGCTGTTGGTGTGCCTTAGTTTGAATTTCCAGTCACATCCCATACAAAGCCAAACTGTTAGTCACCCTGGACAAAAATATTGTACCTCCATCTCGTACCCACGGTGCAAAGATACCAGCCTGGAGCTTTCACTGGTGGGGTGCTGATGTGCCTTATCTATCAGCTAGTGAGTAGGTGGCCCTGTACCCTGCCTGCATTATTGTTCCCAGCCTGGGACTTACAGTGAGGTTTTTTTTGGGGGGTGCCCATTGATCTGGTTGTCAGGGAGCAAGAACCAGGGAGTGGACCCAGCAAAACTTTCAGAGAGGGGCACCCAAAAGACCCTCCATTAGTTGTTCAAATGAGACTACCACTCGGGATAAAGAGTCCAATCTATCCAATGGGCAGGCCAGCCCTGGTCACATGCCCCTTTACTGACACCTTATTGATGCTTACCTAGAAATAGAGGGTGGCCTCTATGCTGGTCCTAAATGTAAGAGGTGGAAACAAAGTAGTTCAGATGATCTTTTTCATTGAACCAACTTCTGTTGATCAGTGTAGCAGAGTGGACTTGCCTAGGTTAAGTCCCTGCAGGATTATTCCCACAGAGTCATAGTTTCAGGGGAAATTAGTTTCCGAGTAACTCACTTCTGGACATTAACTCAACAGTCTTTACTCTTAAATACAAAGGGGGCGATTCAATGCCCTGCATGTGCTGCCCACAGGCACCATGCTCCGGCCAGAATGCTCGCGCGCACGTGAGCGTGTGCATTCTGGCCGGAGCGCATCACCTGAGGGTGGCGTGCGCAGGCCGTTGGATCTATAGTGATATACAGTTGTTTACTTACAGATACAGTTCTCCAGCCTATAGCCAGGCAGCAACCCCCTGGTTCCCCATAGTCTGTGGGCCTTGACAGCATTAACACTCACCCCAAACCCTACATCGGGATACTGGACAGAAAAGCATGTCCCCTCAGGGCAGGTAGCAGGTTTCTGCTAGCTTTCCCACCTATGAGTCAGCACCTTGGAGAAGGCTCCTATGCAAGCCAGGTAGTCTTCAGCAGAGATCTTTCCCTCTCCACAGCCAGGCACTCATTACCTCTCCAGAGCCTTTTCTTTATATCACCAGAGTAGGCGTGGCTAGTCCTTCCGTTTCTAGCTCTTAAAAGATCGTACCTATCCCTTTACTTGCCTGGCTATTTCTAGTCACTGGCTTCTAGCTTCCCTCCAGCACCTGGAGCTTCACCAACCCCCTAGACTGGCGCTAACTGTCCTCTTAAAGAAAAGGCTGAAGCGCAGTGCAAAGGGCACTAAGTTGGAAATGTGTTTGGTTAGAGTTGTGAGACGTGCGGATTGAGGGTGGCATCCTGGCTCCTGACTGTAGCCTGTTTCCCATGGCTCAGGCAGCTCCACTCTCTGCCCAGATGAGGATGTGTGGAGTCCCAGGTAAGTGTCCAAATTCACGGAGCCACCAAACAGGCTGATGTGAACCCCCCCGTGCTGACTCCAACCTGCACCCTTTGGCCCTGGAGTGCTGCCTTCCCACCCTGTCTCTTTGCTAGGGCGTTTGGCCTGACAGCAGGTGAGATTTCTGCTGCTGCTGAATTGGCTGGGATGGTGAACAAAGGTTACATATTTACTGTGTTATTGGCTGCTTTGCGGGGCTGCCGTGGATCAGACTGCTTTTACACGAGCAGTTGAAACTAGCACGCTGAAGAATGCATTGGCTGAAAAGCCCCACGGGGTGCGTTTACATGCACCATAAGTAGCCGCTCCACTGTCTCATTGTGTTTTGGCACGCGGTGGGCCCCTAGTGCATTCATTACAGCCGACGGGGGATGCCTGTGTCAGTTTTTCACCAAAGTATATCTTCCTCCCCTGTGCTCCGATGGGGTAAAAAAAAAAGTTTTGCGTTAGTTGCTTCCTCAGCTTGCTTCTGTGTAGAGCTCAAACTCTTGCTTCCAGTGGATCAATTCCTCTGTCAGGTTTTTGCTGCTAAAGTCTAAAGGTGCTGGAGGTATGATTGCACCATGCCGACTCTGCTCCTTGAGTTCTCTCCGTGGCTGTTCAGTAGACCACTTCCACCATGTAACAATGAGGCGACTTGGGTAGAGTAAACTCAAACAGGATCTTTATTGGGTCTGCTCTGCATCTCAGCTCTCACAGGAGTTGCTTCCTTGCTTTCCATTAGCTTCTAACTGCCTGTCCCACCTCTCACTCTCCCTGAGGCTCCACCCCTTCCAGTGGCTCCTTCCTGGATCGTACCAAATCAGCTCCCACTATAACACGTGTGTGCACCTTGGATTGGGCCCAACGAGTAGTGTTCCAAAGAAAGAACCTAAAAAAAACTGAAAACCACCAAGGTTATTTTACAGTTTTTAAAATGAGGTCTGAACTTGGCAAAATAATAATAATAATAATAATAATAATAAAAAATTCCCCCACCTGTAGTAATCAAAATGAAATTCCCACTTAGGCAATACTGTTATCTATTTTATCCCCAGCTAGAAAGTATTACAGTGATATTGCCAGAGATAATGTTGGCTATTAAGTAAATATAAATAAGATAACTGGATCATAATTGCAAATGGTGAATATTAGTTGCAATGTCCACAAGGCAACATTAAATCCATAGTGGGTTCCAAGATCTGTTTTCATTTAGAAGGCATATTGCCTTTTAAAAAATAGCTGTTTAACCTTTCATTCAGTTTACCTGTAGCTTCACCAGGATTAGTTTTGAATTTGCTTTGCAAATAAAGAGGACAAATGTCTAGTATTTGTGCTCAAAATAACATCAGGCAGACCAATTATGAGTTGCTTTCTGCTGCTTCACAGTATGGTTCTGGCTTTTTCAAAAATCCTAATAAAGCAAGTCTGGCACTTTTGAACTGGAATATCTCTAATGTGCTAGATTGTGGTGCTTCCTGTTCTCTTAGAAATTATATTTGATTGCCTTTAAACACTCATCAGTAGGTGGCATTCTTCCTTTCGTGACAATACTGCATCGTTGGGACTGGAAGACGAACCATTTGAGGAAAGGTTGAAGGGATTCGCTATGTTTAGCCGAGAAAAAAGAAGAGTATTGGGGTAATAGCAATTTACAAGTATCTAACCGGATGCCACAAACCAGATGATAAACATTGGTTCTCTGCTGTCAGAGAAGATAGGAAGACGAGGAAATGGGCTCAAATTGGAACAAGGTAGATGAAGATTTGATTTTACGGAAAATGACCTCATGGTAAGAACTGTTGGGCAATGGGGAAAGTTCCCCAGGGTGGTTGTGAAATCTCCCTCCTTGCATGTTTTCAAAATAGAGCTGGAGAAAGATGTCTGCGATGCTGTAGGGAAAGGCTATATCCTGCCATCAAAGAGTCGGCCTGGATGATGTGCGAGGTTCTATGAGCATTCTGCCAGCCTGTTGTTAGGTAGCTTGGGGTGAGACAAGGTGTTACAGGGCAGTGGGAGGAGGGGAGCAAATTCAGGGCTACTCCCTCCTAAAGCAGGATGTTTCTAACTTTCACAAGTGTGATTGTGCTACAATTGCCTATTCCCCTTCCTCCCTGCTGTCAACAATATTATTGAATAAGACAGAAAACTAAGAGAAAGCTTACTTGGTCTCAGGTTATTATTTATTTATTTTACAAATTTGTATCCGGCCCCTCCTGCCACAGGCAGCCCGGGGCAGCTAACAACAACAACAAATGTAAAATACAATAACAGTTAAAATATATCCCCCAATACGATAACAATAATAAACACATAAAAAGAACCCCTCTCCCAATTCCACCCCATTACCCCTCTCCCTCACCAAACACCTGACGGAACAGCCAGGTCTTACAATTCCTGCAAAAGGTCGGGAGGTCCAGGGCCAGACGAGCCCCCGACCGGGAGGGAGTTCCAGAGGCGCGGTGCAGCCACTGAGAACGCCCTATCCTGCGTTGTCCCCGGGAAACCCGGGGGACCTCCAATATGGCACCCCCCTGGACGACCACAGGGGTCCGTCTAGAACCCAGGGAGGGAGGCAATCTTGCAAATAAGCAGGGCCCAGGCCATGTAGGGCTTTATAGGTCAGAACCAACACTTTGAATCGGGCTCAGACGACTATTGGCAGCCAGTGCAGAGACTGGAGCACTGGTGTAATGTGCTCCGGATGAACCAACCCCACCAGGAGCCAGGCCACCGCATTCTGCACCAGCTGCAGCTTCCCAGCCGTCACCATAGTTAGTCCCACATAGAGCGTGTTACAGTAGTCTAACCGAGAGGTAATAAAAGCATGGATGATCATGGCCAGGTCCGGAACTGAAATCAGCGACTGAAGCCACCACACCAGATGTAACTGGTGGAAGGCACTCCTCGCCATAGCCTCCACCAGGAGATCCAGGTGGAACTGTGCATCGAGGAGCACCTCCAGGTTCCGCACCTGGGAAGTCAGTGGATGACAGATCTCATCAATCAATGGAGCCGTCACATCCACTGACTTGTCCACTAACATCACCTCCATCTTGTCAGGATTCAGTCGCAGTCTATTAGCCCTCATCCAGTCCCCCACAGCTGCCAAACACTGGGTAAGCACTGAGACATCCGAGCCTGGGTCAGTTGAAAATGAGAGGTACAGTTGAGTATCATCTGCATACTGCTGACACTTCACCCCGTACCCCCTGATCACCTCACTGAGTGGCTGCAATATACACGTTGAACAAGAGAGGGGACAAGAAAGAACCCTGTGGGACTCCACACAAGCGGTCTCGGTATGATGCAAAACAGTCACTGAGAACCACCCGCTAAGTTCTCCTGGTCAGGAATGAGCGGAACCATAAAAGAATGATCCCGCCCACCCCCGCACTGTTCCGCAGGCGCGTCACCAACATCTCATGCTCAATGGTATCAAATGCAACTGAAAGATCTAACAGGACCAATAGGGTCGAGCGACTCCGGTCCTTTTCACGGCAGAGATCATCTACCAAGGTCACAAGTGCTGTCTCAGTGCTGTGACCCAGACGAAAGCCAGACTGCGAAGGATCAAGATAACCGACACAGTCAAGATGCCCCTAAAGCTGCTGAGCCACCACCCATTCGATAACCTTCCCTAAAAAGGGAAGGTTAGAGATAGGCCAATACCTGGCAGGGGAGTCGGCATCAAGTGATGGTTCTTGAGCAGAGGCTGCACCACCACCTCCTTGAGACAGTTCAGCACTCTGCCCTCCCACAGGGAGGCATTGACCACCCCGGCCAGCATGGGCCCCATTGTCTCCCAGCAGCTCTTAATCAGCCAGGATGGGCACGGATCTAATTCACAAGAGGTGACTCGAACCGCCCCAAGCACACCCACCACATCAGCGGGTGTCACCGACTGAAAGTGATCCCATAAAATTGGACAAGCCAGGGTTTCTACAACCTCTACATCCTCCACTGTATTAAATGCAGCATCAAGGTCTTGGTGAATACGAGCTATTTTCTCCGCAAAATAATCCGCAAAAAGGTCACAGCGGGCAGATGATGACTCAACCCCAGGGTTGAGGGAGGCCAGACTGATCAGCCTCCACACAACCCAGAACAGCTACACCGGATGGGATTTTGATGCTATGAGGGCAGCAAAGAACTCCTTCTTTGCTGCCTGCATAGCCACAGAATAGGCTTGTAAACTAGCTCTATGTCGCAATCTGTCCGTTTCACCACGAGAACGATGTCACCGTCGCTCCAACCATCGCCCCTCTTCCTTCAGCATCCACAGCGCCCTGAGAATCAAGGAGGCATGCGGAGCCTCCGCCTGGGCATCAGATGCCTGGAAGCTGCTTGATCAATGGCCTCCTCAGCAAGGTGTTCCATAGCTTGATGAGGTCATAGATGAGATGGTCATCGAGGTCAGAGGGTAGTTCCCCCAGAGCGCTTAGAAACCGTACTGGGTCCAACAGCCTCTGGGGGGTGAACCATCCTAATAGGTTCCACATCCTTCTGGGGGCAGACATGTGTTAGAAGGAAGGTCTGCAGAAGGTAATGATCTGTCTATGACAAGGGCACAGTTGATATTTCCCCCATTAAGCGGGACGTGCACTAGGCACCTATCCCACCTCACCGCTCCTACACCCCTCCACCTAAGACCATATCTCCACTGGCCTGTCACGACCCCAATAGCCATGCCCACCCACCCCGGCTGCCCCCTGCTGCCCCAGCTGTCCCGCCCAGACTGTGAGAGAGATCCCCCCTCCACCATCCCTTTTCCCAAAGTATCACTCCCCACTCCCATCCCAACCCCCCACCCCTCTCCCTGGGGCTCCCTCTCTCACAGGGAGTCCGTCCTCCCTGTCATTCGGGCAATGCCCCCCCATCTCACCAGGAGGTAAAGTCCACCTTCCTCGTTTCCCCCCACCCCCATCCTCCTTGGACTCCCTCTCTCACAGGGAGTCCCACCTCCCTAATATTCGGGCAGTGCCCCCCCCCTCTCACGGGGAGACCTCACCCACCTTCCCCAAGGGTCATCCCCTGTCCTCTCACCCAGGGCGTTAGCCTTTTCCTCCCTAACCCAATCCCCTTGTCCCCCACCCTCATAAAATACATGCCTCATTCCCCCCACCCCCTTAAAAACACACAACTAAAAATAACAATGACAAAGCCTCACGCCCCTAGTCCACTTGGCCCCTCTAAGGGCCATGCCTAAGGGTCGTTGGGCATGGTCCTTAGGCACGCTGCCTGTGGTGCGTGCCTGCAATACCCACCTGGCAGAAGGCCACTTATGGCTGTGCCCGCAACCCAGAGGTCCAGGCCATGCACCCAGTCCGCACCCCCTCCTCCAAGCAGGGTAGGGGGTAGATGGTAGCTGAAGGGGGCCAGGCGGTGCAGGTCCTCAGAGGGCCAGGGGCCAGGCGTGGGTCAGCGGCGGCAGCAGCAGCAGCAGTGGTGGCACCAGCAGTGGTGGCAACAGCCCCACCCGTAGGCCCCTCAATGGTGGTGGGAGGGGCAACTTCTCCCGGGCTAGATGGCAGGCCGCTTGTGGCCGCCCCGCAACTCGGAAGTCCAGGCCGTGCACCCAGGGCCCCCCCTCCTCTAAGCAGAGGAGGGGCGCTGCAGGTCCTCAGCGGGCCAGGGGCCGGGTCTGGGTCAGCAGCAGCAACAGCAGCAGTGGTGGCACCAGCGGTGGTGGCGGCAGCTCCCCCAGGAGGCCCCTCAACATTGGTGAGAGGTGCAGCTTTTCCCAAGCCGGGCGGCAGGCCACTTATGGCCACGCCCACAACCTGGAAGTCCAGGCCATGCGCCCAGACCCTGCCCCCCTCCTCCAAGCAGGGTATGGGGTAGATGGTATCTGAAGGGGGCCAGGCGGCACAGGTCCTCAGTGGGCTGGGGGTTGGGTCAGTGGTGATGGCAGCAGCAGTGGCACCAGCGGTGGTGGCGACAGCCCCTCCGGTACGCCCCTCAACGGTGATGGAAGGGGCAGCTCCCTTCAGATTAGAGTTGAAGGGAGTAACCACAAAAATGGGGATAACTGTCAAATTTCTGGTACTGATTGTACCCGATTTTGTCCCGATTTGAGTACATAATGTCGTAGAGTATTGATTTTTCTTCCACTCCTGATTTTTTTGGTTTTCCATCCTGATTTATTGGTAACTGCAAAACCAGTATCAGTCAGTAACTGCAAAAATCGTACTGGAAATTACTGATTTGGGGGGTATCCAAGTACCCAATCTGTAATCGGTAGCCCGACGAATCCCCAACATGGTACTCAAAAAAGCAGACATTGCCTGTGGGTACCAAATTAGGTATCCATTTCAGCTCTAGCCAGGTATCTGCCCATGCCTGGCGGCCAGGATTTTTAGATTCTGGTGTAGGAGTAATTACTACCTTACTTTGCAAGTGCAGGAGAGTTAGCCCTGGTATCGCTCTGGCCAAATTGGCAGTTTGGGAAATTAGAGATGGCTTCCCTTAAATTCACCCTGCAGCTTCTGCCTGGATAAAATAGTTGTCAGTTATTGCTCTATAGCTGCATGTTGTTGACTTGCAATGATCATTGGTTGCTGTGTGGGGCAGGGAACCTAGCCAAGACTCATGGGATCTAAAGAATCCTTTAGAATAGTTTTTTTAGAATTCTAAATTTTAGAATTTAGAATCCTAGACTAGCCAAGAATCTTTTATTCGAATTCCTGCCGTCTTGAGTCAGACTCTCTCTTCCATGTTCAGTGAGTCACAGTGATACTTAATAGTGCTGTTGCCAGCTCAGCGCACTCATAGTCCCTGCGCCCCGACACTTCCCCCACATGCTTAGAGGTGGGTTTCTCAATCACACTGCACAGTTTGCCACAACAGGATACAAAATGAAATCTTAGCAAAGCCGAAAGGGGGACTTTGCAAGTACCAGGAATCCTGTAAAATATTGTCTTTGCTGTCATGTTTTCTTCTTTCGAGTTACTGAATCCAGTGTGGTGTAGGGGATAAGGTACTGGACTTTGACCTGGACTTGGGAGACCAGGATTTGAATCCCACCCTAGCCAACGAACTCCTTGGGTGGCTTCGGACAAGTCACAATCTCTCAGCCTCAATTCCCCATCTGTAAAATGGAAATAATATGTGTGTGTGTGTCTTTCCCTGTGTGTTCCCCTTACCCGTGTCCATCTTTGATTGCAAAAGCACTGTGTACACCTAGTAGTGCTATAGAAATTAGTAGTAGTAGGCCATTTATTTAACAAAGATGTTAAATAGGGTTTGAAAGACAAGCAACCAATCCCTGCTGGCACAATAACAAAACCCCAAAGAAAAAAAAATATTTATTTTTTGGACCTTTTGGCTCTTTCCCAGCTACCAGTAACCCTTCCTGAAGAGAGTGGGAAATGGTGCAAAAAATGGAGGTTATGTAGTCTAATTTGTCACCCACGTTCTGCAGTTTCACTCAGTCTATATTCAGGCTCCGTGAGTTTCTCCCCTATTCATAACCATCCATCCTCTTCTCTTTGGCTGTCTTCCCCCCATTAACCACAGTCGTTTGGCTGCCTTTGCAATGCTGCCTTAAGACTAACTTCCTTCAGGGTCGTTCAACCTTTCTCTCTGAGTTTTGAGTAAAGCTCTTGGAGCAGAGAATACAAATAACCAGGATGGGAAAGTAATAGCATTGGAGAGGAGGCACAGCCAAGAGATGAGGCTCTTTGGCAAGTTATAAGCATAGCAGAAAAATGTTTGCTAATAAACATATCTATGTAGGAATTTTAAAAACCCTTCTTTTTGCAGAGGAACTAATATAGAGAACCAGTGTGGTATAGTGGATAAAGTGCTGGACATGGTCCTGGGAAACCAGGGTTCAAATCTTTCCTTAGCCCTGAACTTGCCTTGGGTGAGTCACTGAGTCTCAGTTCCCCATCTGTAAAAATGGGAATGTGTGTGTAACCATTGTCTCTCCCTATGTTCCCCTCACCATTGTCCATTTTAGATCATAAGGCCACTAGGCAGGGACCTGTCTCTAATCTGTGACTGTGTCGTGCTGTGTACGCCTAGTATTGCTATAGAAATTAGTAGTAGTAGCAGTAAGACGATCTCACACTAATGTAAAACTGATACCATTTACCTTGGTGTTCCTAGAGTTACACTTCCGAGATATATTGAAAAAAATCCAAAGCAATTTAGGATTGGATCTAGCCCAAAGTGTTTTCCTCAGCAAGATGTCGACTTCTACTGTGTGTAATGAGAGAAGCACAGTAACTAAACTAGAACTTTGTTTAAGGAATCAGGGGTCCAGGCATGTTTGTACAGTGGCAGACTCCACAGCAGGACTGGTCCTGCAGGGATAAACCGAAGGCCACCGCGTTACAGTGCCTCTCTGTTGATTTAGTTACTGCTGGAAAAGCTCCTACCATGTTCCTTTCCTCTTCATGGGATCCCTCTTACTCATCCTATAACAATTCGCCTGCTGGCTAAACAGCTACAGTGAACTTGGTGAAATTCAAATTCTCCTTTCCCACCATCCAGTCAGCCAGCCTTAAAAAGAAAATGTTATAAATGGAAATTCAACTTCATAATGTTCAGTTCTGCCCAGAAATTTCAAACCAATGATATTGAAGTGTTTTATTAAAACATAAAAATCCTCAAAGCAAAATTTTACATTTTTTTCTGAGAATCAAGATTATTATTATTGTTGTTTATTTATTTATTTATTGGTTTTGTTTGTTTGTTTTGTTTTGTTGGAGATTTCCTCCATGATACAGCTGTTGGCAAAATGAATTGCTTGAAGAAAATAACAATGTCTGAATATTTCTTTTTAATGGGGGGGAGTCCACAGGCCGTGTTCATTAAACATAAAAAAACTGCTGCGTTGCTAACTTAATTTCTCAAAAAAACAATATAGAAAAAGCAAGCACAGACTTTGATTTTTCCTGCTGAGTTGATATTTTCTGTTGCGTGCTGTCTCCTGAATGGTCGCCTTTGGAAAGCAAGCAAAGTTGGGGGGAAATGATAGGTGTGCCAAGAATTAGATGGCAGAGAATGCATATACATGAACTATGGGAGAGTTTCAAAAGCAGTGATATTCTTACTCTCATTGCTGGTCCACCAGAATCCAAGTCTGTGCATAGTCTGGAAGACTTTTGCTTTTGGCAAAGTGTTTCGCAGGCAGGGATGGGGGTTGGATGATGGTTATTTAGGACTGGGGGGAGGGGGTTAAAGATAGTTGAATGTATTTAATTTTTTCTTTAACAAAAACATTCTAAGCCACTCTGAGACTTCGGGGAAGTCATCCAACCGCATAAGTAACCATCATACATCCCCTGTCCCTACCTGCAAAACACTTCGCTAAACTTTGCCACAACAAATTTGGGGTATCAAATTTAAATAAATAAATTGAAAGTAGGTGACAGTGACATCTCCAGCTCTTCTTTGTGCCTTTGAAAATTTTCTCCTGGAGCAATGTGGTAGTGAAGAGACATATAAATGATTGCAAGAACAGTCCCTTAGCAGGGCAGGGGCCAGCTCACACCTGTCTCTGGTTGGATTCAACTGCATAGGGGTTTTTGGACAGCTGGTGAGGAGCTCAGGTGGGGAGACCACCCCAGAGGAGAGCACTAAGGAAAGTTCCAGAAGAAACAAACTGGGTACAAGTCTCTACCTTGTGGCATGAGAGAAACACAGTCAATGAACTAGAACTGTGTTGAAGGAATCTGGGAGCCAGAAGTGTTTAACTTTGTACAGCGAAGATGACACAAGGTCAGGGAGAGTGTAAGTCAGACCTTGCTCGCATATTGTCCTAACGGTAGTGACAGTCATGAGTATCTGAGGAGAAATATTGTAGTGTCCGTGGCTGTTTTTAAATGGGCATGGCTGGCTGTCTGTGGGTGCTGAGTGGAGTGCCCACACATTTCCATTGAGGGTGGATTTAAATGGGCCGGGGATGATTGTGTGCTCCTCCGATGCTGCTTGCTGGGGAATGAGTGGGTGGTGCATGGGTCATGGGAGAGGACGCCTCCCATGCCACCTTCAGATGAGTGCTCAGGTAGTCGGGGGATGGGTGGACCCGCATGGGCACATCTCATGTAAAAATGGCCTTTGTTGCAATCACACATTAGAGGCGTAGTAAAGTTTGTAATAGTTAACGGGTGCTTTTATTATGTTGTTATTTACACCAGCAATGTATCTGGCACTGTACAATCATTAATTAGAGACAGGTTCCTTCCATGAGGGGCTTACAACCTAAGAAAGACAATCATCCATCAATCAGTCATCAATCATCATCATCATCTTATTGTGATAGCAACTTGGCAACACAAAAACAGTATAAAATAGGTCAACAAGATACAAAAATAGACACACAATACATCAATTCAATCTGAGCTTTCCAGAGTGACCTTTGTTATTTTAATTCCTAGAGCACAAAATTTGGCAACTTGCATAGTTATGGCAAAATCTAGGTCAGCAAATAGTGAGACCAAAGCCTCCTGCTATGTACACAGCCTTAGACTAACAATTATAGGCTCTAAAGTTAATACATAAATTTCTTCATATAAACAGCAGTCAAATATAATGTGCATTATAGATTCCACAATTTGATGCTTACTGAATTTACAGGATCTTAATTTATGAGGGATTTTTGCAAATCTGCCCTCCAGTACAGCTGATGGCATTAGATTAAATCTTGCCAATGTAAAAGTCACCCTCTGGGACCAACTAAGTGCTGAGTATAAGTAAGAGGCACCATTGGGTTGGATCACAAGGGATTTATATATCTCCATAACTCATTGAGTAGCAATGACTTCCTTTAACATTTAAACAGAGCGCTTTGGAATATGTCATAGCTGATAGGTAGATAGTAGAAAAGCCTAAATGGGTTAAAATCTGAGAAATACCATTTTCCCATGGGCCCTTCAATAAGGAGGAAATGTCTTCATGTAAGAGGCCTGATGGTTTACCATAAAATAGGCACAGCCAGTATTTTAAGACAGACCTTTTAGCTGTCAAAGCAATCGAGGGGATACCAGTTTCAGCTCTCAGCAAAGCTATAGGAGTACTCTTAGGTGTATGCAGAATGGTCCTTAAACATTATTTTGTACCATCTCCAGTTCACTAATAAGGGATGGACCCCATATAGAGATTCTGTACAATAATTGTGAGGGGACCTTCGCTCTATATACTTTTATGTCAGGAAGTACCATTCTTCGCCCTTTGGAGAAGTAGAAACTTATTATTCCCTTACAAGTACAATCAACCTGGTTTCTCGTAACCCTCAGGTGTGTATGCCAAGAGGTTGCTCATGAGATAACAACCCCTAAATACTTGTATGAGGTAATCTGTTCTTTTAAATGGTTGATCATGCTCCATTTGTGCTGGGTTCGCAATTTGCCCATTGCCATATCCTTGGTCTTGGAATAATTGATTATTAAATGCTCCTTAGAGCAAACAGTGGAAAAGCTCTCCATCAGATGTCTCAGTCCAACCTGCATATGGGAAAGTAGGATTGTGTCATCTGCGTAGAGCATAAGTGAAAAAGAAACTGACCCCCACTGAAATGGGGTGAAAAGATGGATTCTTCAGCTCAGTGGCAGCTCCATTAATATATATATTAAAGAGCAGGGGGCACAGTAGGCACCCCTGATGGCAGGTACTGATATGGAAAGGGACCCCTTTTGGCCCATACGGAACTGCAAGGAGGTCCCTTGATGTAATGTCACAATCAAGAAAAGCAGTCTACGATCAATAAACATTTGTGCCAATTTGACCCAAAGTTGCTCCCAATCAATCAAATCAAAAGCAGACTTTAGATCAACAAAGCAAAGATAGAACATTAGACTAGATCTAATTTGAGCATATTTAGTGATTATTAGAACTGTACCAAATAGTGCTTCCGAATATTTGGGCCAAATATCAAAGTTTCGAATAGTCAACCTGAATATTCGGTAGCCCTTAGGCAAAGTTCTCACAGCTTCCAAATTCCGAACTTCAGAAAACTTCGGGAACAATTTTCCCCACCAAAGAAAGTCCAAAGAAGCTTACTTTATCATCACTCAACAGTCTCCGCCCATATGCCCTCCTACCAAATATGGCACTAAGTTTCATTTCCAGAACAAGCTCAACTGTCCACCAGCCCCCACAGAGGTTTCCGAAGTTTTTCGAAGTTTTTTCCTAATAGTTGCCTTGGTCGTCGAAACTTCAGAATTCGGCATTTTCAAACCAAATACTGTGATATTCTGTGAATTCCATGGTTTTCTGAATACTTAGTTTCTGCCCCAGTGATTATTTGATTTAAAACAAATATGTGATCTGCAGTAGACTTCCCTTTGCAAAATCCTACCTATTCTTGTCAAAGAATCCCTCCTTGTTCTACTCAAGCAGACAGCCTTTGAAGAAGAAATTTAATATAGAGTTTCCCAATCATGCTAAGTAGACTTATGGGCCTATAGTTAGCTGGGTCGAAGGGGTCCCCTTTTTTAAAGATTGTACAACCACACTTTTAAGCCAGTCCCTAGGAAATATTCCAGTGTCATTTACTGATGTAAACACAGCTGCTAATACAGGGTCCCACCAAGAAACATCCCTTTTTAGTACCTCCGCCAGTATAAAGTCTATCTCCGACGCTTTGTTAGGTCTTGGTTGTAATAAAGTTCTACTTCCTCTGCCATCACAGAGGGCCAATTTTGGAAAATTATCACTAGATGACAAATCTAGCTCTAATGCTAAGGATGACTGTGCTGAAAAAAGAGCAGAAACGCAACAGTCCCTCTTATCTGCTGGTATAATTGCTCCATCTGGTGGGGAGGACAACGCTCTGAATTGGTTAATAATTTTCCAAAGGAAGACTGAGTTATTGTCTCGCGCTGCCCTACCGAGAATCCTCCAGCGCTCCTCTGTATGGGCCTGTTTTTTCCTTTTCAGGAAGATCTTATAGTCTCTTTTACCTAAGAAAGACAAGCAAGGGGAGACAATGGAGAGGGTATTTTCAAACAAACAAGCCAATGGAGATGGTCTGTGGCCTTCACATGGCTCTGTCACAGGGCACCCACACAGGTGGAGTGCATGGGAAGTGATTCAAATGGGTAGCTCCCAGCATGGCTACCCTGACCATGGAAGCAGCCACCAGACATTTGGCTGGCCCTGCATGGTGCACTCTGGATTCAACGGCATTGCCCCCTAGTGGCCGAGATTGTGTGACTTGCAGGAATGCGTATCCAACCGCTCCACCTTCAGACAGGCAGTTGGATCCATGGCTTATGGGTAACCATAGCACCATGTCTGAAAACACGCAGGGATACGTTTATGAAATTGAGAAGTCGTGGGTGCAGCTGTTCAGCTTAATTAGAGGAAAAGGAGAACAGTAGACTAAGTAGGGGACACATCCGTGAGCAATCTGTGGGAATGAGGAGCTAGGGAAAGCCTGATGCAAAGTGTTTTATTTATTTTTTTAGGAAGGATTTAAAAGCAGGGAGAGAGGGGGGGAAAGCTCATTCATACAGGTTGTTTTTTTTTTTTGTTTTTTTTTAAGAAATAGTTTCCAGATCGTCCTAGGATATTTTTTAATTGTGTGTGAATACTAGATTAATTCACAGTTAAGACAAAAGTTGGTCTCTTCTCCCCGATCCTTCACTTCTAGGGACTAGCCAGAATGGGACCTCAAATTGATAGAATGATGTGGGAAGGTTTTTCCACAGTTTAAAAAAAAAATAAAAAAAAATCCAAAAAGACATCCTGTTTTCATGAATTTATCAACTTGGGGTTGCAGCCGCAGCTAGTCCAAAATAATCATCCAACCCAAAACTTAACAGTAAATTCTCTGAGATTTATCCTCAATTTCCTGCTCTGCATCCCTGCGCGTGTCTGCCGGCAATGTCGAGCTGGGTGTGTGTGTGTCAGACCAGCTGATCCCCGCGTATACCCTGGTTGTGCATTCCTCCCCCGCAGCCAGAATATGTGCGGGGGGAGAAAGCTTGAAAGTGACCTAATATTCATGTTTATATACAGCAGCCAGCACAGAAAATTGCACAATTTATTCCTGTAACATCCTGCTGGGGGGTTCTCTATTAAAGTGCATTGACCTGGGATGTAGGTTTTGCTTGATTGGAAAGAACTGGCTCTACTACTCTAAGAAAATAGGTGCAATCTCAATCTGATAGCACCTTCTGCAATGCTTCTACAGTATATATGACAGTCATCATCATTGATGCCAAGCTCTGCCCATCGAAATCAAGAAGCAAGTTGTATGAGTATGTCGTAGGCAGAACGTAACCCTATACTGCTATTTGTAAAGATCCTGGTGGGCTTCTGACCCTCATGGGTGTGGCCAATGATGGGAAATTCAGCATGTAGCCCAGGCATTTCAGTGTTATAATAATCATAATCTTTATATAGCACCCCCCTGCCATGGCACTTGGAGCTCTTGACTAATGCAACTTTTTAATCCTCACAACAACCCTGTGAGGTAGGTTAGGCTGAGAGAATAATGTGACTGGCCCATGGTTGCCCAGAGAGTTTCTGGCTAAGGCAAGACTAGAACCAGGGTACCTCCTGTCTCCCAGTGCAAATACTGCGTACTTAGCCATTACACCACACACAAACATGAGAATGACTATCAAAGAAACGCAGGTCTGTAGCTCCACATGTGGTCCTGGGTTTAGCTCCACATGGAACTAATTTTACATGTGGACTCAGCTGCTATCTGTGTTGGGGGAGTGCCTGTTCTTTTCCTTGCCAGCAACAGGCTAATTCCTCTACTCCCTTATCTCCCCGCAACCCCCCATACACAGAAGCCTGGTTTCAGTGCTAGTGATACTAGCTGGGCTTCCCTTCTGATGGTCAACGGGTGTTTTCAGATGTTACGGGGCCGCTTGGCCCCGTACCGAAAACAACCAAATCATTCCCCGCCGGGATGACCCCGTCACGCCGTATCAGACGTGCCGGGGATCCCGGTGGTGAATCAGGGAGGGGGCGGGGCTGCGTGGCGCAACGTGTGGCCGCACGCCTTGCTCCCCGCCGTCCGCCCTCTGGGGATACGGGCGGGCGGCGGGGCCAATACGGCCGCAGAGTCTGGCCGAATTCGCCACGGCCCGGGATCCCGCCGGTGATCCCGGGCCGTGGCGCCCGACCAGACATGATTTTTTTTTTGTTGTCCCCGCTGGGGATCGCTTTCACCACGCTTCCTAGGAAAGTCCCACGGCTCACCCGGGAAGCGTGGTTGAAAATGACCCCGTGTGGGTATTGACCGTGGAAAACATCTGGCGGCCGCCAAACAGACATTCGAGGCACAGTGACCACAGGTGGGTATTCACCGTGGTTCACTGTGATCTCGTAACGTCTGAAATCACCCAATGTCACCAAGCCTCTAAGTGATTCAGCATAGGCTGGGCTCCCCACCAGACAGCTGACAGCAGGAGTAGGGAACCCTCTGCAGATAGGGGTTGTTTTCATACCAATTGTCCTTTCATTCTGGCCTTGTACAAGTCATTGGGTGTTTTCAGACATCACCAGGTGGCATGGCAATCAGGTGCCAGCGTCACACCTAAAGGTGCCTGCCAGATGTTAGTCCAGGCCATTACCTGGTCGGTGGTGGCATTAGCCCAGGCTGTGAGTTGGGACCATCCCCAACTCACAGCCTGGGATATGTGCCACCACCAACTGAGTAAGGGCTGCTCAACTAGGGGTATAGGGGACTGTCATGAATAATAGCCCACTGTACTTAACCTGGTCTGGATTGATGGCACTGGCGGGCAGCCATGTCAGCAGTCATAGGCTGCCCATGGCTGTCAATCAGGGGAGGGGGGCAGGCTGTTCCACATAGCATGGGGGCGGGGCCATGCGGATGCATGTCTGTGCGTCTCCCCGCCTCCTCTTCGGCTTGGCCGCTGTAACGTCTGTTCGGTGGCCAGCCCAAGTCCCAACTGGAGTAATGGCTCCTGCTACAGCCCGGAGCAGTCCGTGGTCTTGGCAGGACCCATCCTGTCTGAAAACACTCACTGTGTCTCAATGTCAGTTCCTTGCCAGTAACATCAGAATCATAACAGAGACCCATGTTCACTGTGTTTTCCCCATTAGCAGCAATGGGGAAAATACCATGAACACGGGCCCCTGAATAAATTATCTACCTTCCAGCATTGTTGTGAGGGTGTTGTTGGCAGGGTGGTCCAGTGGTTGGTTTGGTGGCTGGAGACAAGGGTTCTGCTCCCTGTGCTGACAAGCTCTGGGGTGGAGAGCTGTCTTCAGGGGTAAGCTTCCGTCCTGGCAATTTGTGGGTTTTTTTTGCAAATTAAGTACTGGGCTGTAAGAGAAATACACTAGCAGCTACAGAAGAAGCAGATTTTTCAACCTCTTCAGTTCAAGACTAGAGCTGAATCATTGGTCAACAAATTTTAAAACAGTGCATCTCACCATAACACGTGAGATGTTGCGTCTGAATCCCGCCCGCAGGATTTTGACACATGACGTGATTTCACGCTGCATGTGGCCGCACACATCTAAAAGCGGCCTACGGTAGCCTATATTTATTTTGTTTACTTATAAATAAATTATCTATTTTGAAATAAATTATTATCTATTATCTATTATCTATGAAATAAATTTATCTATTTTGAAATAAAATTATCAAAATTGGTCTATAGACCAGACAAAACACTAGCTGCTTTTTCAGAACATAGTCTCTGTCAGCAGAGACTTTTTCTGTTTAGACTGACTCTAAACAGTTTGTTTGACTCTGTCAGTCTCTCTCTGTTTTGGGCTGAAATGAGAATAGATTTTATTCTCATGAAAAGCTTGTGAGAATCGAGAATTGGGGTTGAGATCTCTCAGACATCTCAACCCCGATTCAGGTTCTCGTGAGATTTCTTGCTCCCCTATCTCCCCCCTGCACCAAGGCTGGTCTTCCAGCCTGGAGAAATTTAAGGGGGAGGAGAAGGAAGCCACACTGCTCCCTGCCCAGCTTTCTTACTTTGTTGGACTGGTATCTGTGTCAGTGGGGAAAGATTCCCAATGGCAAATTTTCAGGAATGGGAGGGGAGAGAGAAGGAGGGAGGGGGCTGACAGCTGATATCTTAGCATTCTATTGGCTAGCAGGAGTCTGAGCACCCAACAGAATGTTGAAAAGCTGTGCTGAGCCCGCCTCTTCCCTTCAGCTTCCATCTCCCATCCGTTTCCAGTCCCAGCCAAGATAACCACATGAACAAACGTGCAAATCAACTACAGAACTCCTCCCTGTTTCCACAGAGAAGGAGGGAGTGGCAGGGGCATACTTAACGGCGGGGAGCGAGGGGGCTCAGTTGAGACCAGTCCCTGGACTCTGGGAATGCCCTTTGCAAGTGGCCTGAACACCGCTAGGAAATGTTCAGAGTGGGTAGGGGAGAGAGTGGGGCCAACACTCTGTGCACCACTCACGCTTAAAAATGTCTAGGAGTGTTCAGGCTGCTTGCCAAGAATCTCCATCAAGATTTCAGAGTGGGCAGGATGGAGAGCTGGCTCCGTCGAGTCTGAAAATTCCCTTTCTGGTGGAGTTGTTGCCACTGTTGATGCCTCAGCTGAGAGTGAAGTTATCACTACACCTTTGCTGAGGCCAGCCAGGAGCCTTGGGAGAGTCACCACTTAGGAAAATCCACCCCCCCTTAGGGGGATCCATTTGGGGGACATGAGCCTTACGGTTGGGCATCTGTATTGAATTATGGATCCGGATCTGTTCCAGATTCAGATCTGTAATTTCTGGATTAGTTAAAGATTTGGATTTGGATCCCATTAAAGTCAATGGGAAACCATCCATGCTCCGATTGGTAGGACTTCCTCCCAGGGAAGGGGGTCCAATCTCTCAGACCCCCTTCCCCCATCTTCTGGGGCACTGGATTTCCCAGCCTCAGAGGGCTTGACTGAAGCTACACCAGCCCGCTTTTACTGTGGGGAGCTTCCTGGCTGGTTCCCTCGCTGCGGCGCGCTGCCAAGCTCCCAGCTCCAGAGTGCATGTGGAAAATAGCCTCTGGATCGGTTTCATGCATGCACAGCAGCATTTTCCATTTGCTGCACAACTGTGGAGTGGGGAGGGGAATAGCTGCCTCTCTTTCTTCCGGCCAAGGACAATATCTGCAGTTTCATTTTCTGAGTGCTGCTGATCAAAGGAAACAGTGCAAGCAGCGTGGGTTACTCATGTGCAGTTCATTGCACACACTTTGTGCACACATTATGCCATTCAGATTCAGGTCCAGAGTTTGTAATGCTCAGGGAGTAGTCCCACTGCAGAGTAAATGGGTGGAGGAATACAGCCACGCAGAATGGCCAGCCCCACTATTTTCTCTCCTTCTGGTAGACCCGCAGCGGCCCCCATCCTCTACCAGCGAGGTTCCAAGTGCAACTACCTTCAGGGCCCCACAGAGGAGGCCCATGAGAGGGCAGGACTAAGGCGGGACCACCTGGAGCCCTGCATTTTATTTTCACCTTGGGCTCCACCAATTCAAAGGCCAGCCCTGAGAATGGCGAACATAAACTGGGCCCTATTGAGAACACAGATTTATTATTGTTGCTACTGCTATTGTTGTCATCACTGCCCAAGCAATGTGCAGTCATGATTAGAGACAGATCCCTCCCCTAAGGGGTTTACAGTCTTGGATAGATAAGGGAGGGAGGCAATGAGGAGGGGAGGAAGAAAGAAAGGTCGGAAAAAATGAAAGGGCTGAGGGAGAGGGGAGAAAGAAAGGAACAGATGGAAAAGTGGATTTGTTATTATTTAACATTGTTGATATCCCTCCCCTCCTGCCTCAGGCAGCTCAGGGCAGCTAACGGCATTTAATCATGAAAACATCATCGACAATATAAATAAAATAACCCATCTCTCCCCAAACCATGCTCCCACAAACCTTCCCCACCCTGCTAATTAGAGCTGCCGGAAGGTGAGCGGATCCAAGCAGAGGCAACAGAAGCAACAATAATCTATGACTTTGTATAAGCAACAATAAGCAATAATCTGTGGTTTTGTTTCAAGCTGCTTGTTCATTTTTCGCCCCCTCAGTGCTCAGATGAGGCGGGAGTAACTAAAGGTGCTCCTAACACAAAGTCATTGGGTGTCCTTAGACATAACGAAGATTGGGCATCCAAACCCCTAAGCATTGTGTGTAAGCACCATAACAATCCCAACACCAATTTGGCCGTCTGTTGGACACGCGATATGAACACCATTGCATCACAAGGACAATTTGCGTGTTTCAGCTGAACACGTGGCCAATGTTGTGTCTAATGATATCGCGTGGTGTGTTAGCAGGTACCACACAGGGAATGAGGTGGCAGCACTTGCGTGCTGAGATCGGAGGGCGATCAAAACACCGATTTGCCCCCAGATGGGTTGTGTGTCTAAACAGTGCCACATGGTGAACACAGGGCAAAACTGGTGTTAATATCAAGGTCAAAACACACATTCAGACACCCGTTGACGTTATGTCTAAAGACACCCTTTGTAATTGGGTTGGCAATTCGGAATAAACATTACGGGGCTTGAGGCAGCACTTATTTAAATGCAAAATGATATTTACTGTCCATGCTAACACAGCTAAATAAAATGCTTCGCTTACATCTGTCATAAAAACATAACACAGAGAGAAAAATAAATCCCAAATTCCCTATAACAGCCCCAAAGACAAAGCAATAGTTAGCATACAGTTCAGATCCTTGACTCTGGTTGGGTGCTGGGTGCAAGAACCGTCTGGAATTGCAGGTGTGTTTCAGAGCTTCAGCATGCCTTTTCGTGTGTTGTGGCTCACACTACCACTGAACCCTTTCCATCTATCTGCATCATCACCACCAGACCCAGCAAGACTTCAAGCTCCAGAAGTCGAGACATTTTTGAATCTCTCTCTCACTATGCCCTGTTAATGGTTTAGAATTCTGAAGAGTCTCAACTAGAGCTGAAACAAGTATGTAGATCATAAAAAGTGCCAATGACCAAACCAATGGCCCATCAAGCCCAGTATCCTGTCTCCAACAATTGTCAATTTCAATCACAGGGGAGAAGTATCAGAAGTCACAATTGGCAGGCCATTCTCTGTTGATCATTCCCTGCCCCTGACAGGAAGGCCGCTTTTAGACAAGTGGCAGAATATAGTGCACTGAGAAATGCAGTTTAAGAAAAGTCACATGGGGGGATTTTAGACAAGCCGGAAGTCACCGGTCGTCACTGGAATTGCAGCTTGCACATTATTTTTAAAAGCACATTTGAAAGACCTTAATATCGATTCCAATGACGGTCATCAACTTCTGGCTCATCTGAAAGCCCCCCGGCGACTCTTCTCAAAGCACGTTTTTCAACACACTAGATCCTGCCACTCAACTGGCAATAATTTTACTGGCTGACCAACACCCGGAAATCTCTGAGGCTATAGCCAGATTCCTCTTGAAGTCAATTCTAATAAGAAGTCAGTTTTTGAACTTTAAGTCCTCTGAGGCACTATAAACATTGCAGTAATCAAGTTAGAACGGCACATGTAGTACATTACTCCGTTAGATGTGTTCTGAGTTGTATTTTGGTTATGTGGGAATGCGATTATGGGAATAACGGCATTTTAAGGCACTGGTTTTGCTCCTTGACGATTATGGGGATAGTTGTATGATAATTTTTTCTGTCACAGAGAGAGTGTATTTGCCATGTTGGTCCCCAAAATAGGTCTTCCACTCCCCTTTCCATACACCCTCTCAATACTTGCCCCATTATACCACACCTACTCCCTTAAAAATGTATATTTCTTCCCCCACCCCTCTCTGTCCTTATCCTCTCATGATGTAATGCTCCCCAGCCTCTGCATATAACCCCTGTGCCTCATTTTGCTCAGTGTACACTTGTATTTCTGACTTGCCTGATGAAGGATCCTGTGAGGTCCGAAAGCTTGCAAACCTCCATCAACCTAAGTTAGTCTAATCAAAGATATCTCTACACTACTTTGTCTCTACGACAATTTTTTCTGTAATATACATTTTATTACTTTATTATTTTTTTCTTCTTTTTACGTGTTGGTTTATATTGTGGTCTTTGAATGTTGGAAAATTTTATGGTTATGTCCTCCGGATACGCCATTTAATAAAATGTATTATTTTTATTAAAGGACACGTTTTTGAACCTGTCATTTGTCTAAAAGTGGCCAAAAAGTTTCCATCTCATAATCTACTTGGCTAATAGCCATTAATAAGAACATAAAAGTACCCACAGAAATGGGTAAACTAACCTGGCAAATCCACCACCATTGTATTCTAATCAGTATCTGATTAGTGCCACACAGGTTACCCAGTGTCTCTATTTTACAACTTCCAATCCTGGAATTAAGGCTGAAATGGCAAGCCGCTGCGGTAGCTGTTTCCGAAGGAAAGACCTCTTCCGCAATGAGCAGCACGGTGCAAGAGAGATGTTAATTCTGCTATTTTTTTTTCTGCAAACTTCTGTAATTTCCACTGGCACTTTCTGACATGCAGTCACAGTGCAAAGGCAGCAGAATAATGTTTCTTCCAACACTTTCCAAGATTATTTCTGACACATTCCGATAATGCCGATGTGACAAAGGGCATGGGCTTAGCGAAACGCCAGCAGAAAAGCAGCAGAAAGTCACAGGCAATTCCGAAATTGCGGAATTAAATATCAGTGTGGAAAAAGGAGTTGTCGCTTCAGCCCTACCTGGAATACTGACTTCCGGTACCAATGTTTCAAGCTTCCATCATGATATCTCATGTTTCTGTCCCATTTTTCACCAAACCGATTCAATGATATAGCGATTGGTAATCAGTAAAACGGTATCAATAATTCCCATTTGGGGGTAAATGGCTGTCTGATCGGCACTTGGGTAACCTGTCAAGTAGCTGACATGGTGCTCAAAATTGTGGGTGTTACCTGTTTCAGCTCTTGTATTGTCTAGACTTATGAACCTTGACGAATACACGTTTTCCCCCTTTTGTTCTCTCTCATGCAAGTGCATACACATCCCTTCCCTCCTGGGCCTGTTACATTGGTTCCCCCCACCCCCACCCCCAAAGACTAATGGAACCAACCGGATTTTAGAACGCTCTGGAGGATATGACCAGTAATTTTGACAGCTACACTGTTGATGTCCTGATTAATTTGTGAAATAGCACATTGACCTTGGCCACTGACACAGTTTCACCCTGGTGACTGCTACCACCACTGTGATGGCATAAGTCCCACTGGTATACTGGGGATCTGAGGCAGTTAAAGCAGGAGAGTAGATGATTAAAGTGCAAGTGAAGCTCAGCTCATGCCATAGACAACCAATTGTGGCATAGATCATTTTATTTGCCAGAGATATTTGTTTCTGATCTAGCATATACTGATCAGTGGTGATGTGAGATAATCGTCTAGGTATTGTGAGCAGTACCTTGATCATCTTGGAGCAAAGGAAGCATTTACAGACCTTTTAAAAAGTGCATGAACCAAAAAAATAAAAAAAATAAAACATGAAAATGTGTCACTAGAGGCAACATTAAATTGACAGAATAGTATAACAATGTGTGTTAGATCTTTGTTATTAGGCAATTGTGTGGGCTCTGTTTACTGTAGGGATTTCCCGTTATTCTTTAGCAAGCACATGCACTGTAAATAGAGCTCATAAAAACTGTATTTACTGCACTGACAGAAAGTACAATGCTGTTTGCACAATGCTTGATACATTTTCTTTATGGAAGCCCAGCACGGCAAAACCAACTTATTTGTTATTTGATTGAACAACTGGCATATTATAATGCACCTGTAAGTACCAAATGCACTTTAGTGATTATTATTTTTCCATCAGTTACAAACATCCTTAGCGCTCGGAAACATTACCTTGGGTGATTTCAGACGTGACGTTGACACGGTGAACCACGGTGAATACCCACCTGGGGTCACTGTGTCCCGCACGTCTGTTTGGCGGCCGCCAGATGTTGGCCACGCTCAATCGGCACATGGGGTCAATTTGAACCACGCTTCCCGGGCTAGCCGGGGGAAGGTCCCGGGAAGCGTGGTCAAACGGACCCCGGGCCGTGGCCAACAAAAAGTAACGTCTGGCCGCGTGCCACGGCCCGGGATCCCCGGCGGGATCCCGGGCCGTGGCACGATCGGCCAGACGCGGCGGCCGCATTGGCCCCGCCGCCCGCCCGTCTCCTCGGAGGGCGGGCGGCGGGGTGCGTGGAGGGGGCGGGGCCGTGCGGCCGCACGTTGCGCCGCGCGGCCCCGGCCCCTCCCACTTTCCCCGCCGGGATCCCCCCGGCACGTCTGTTGGGCCGTGCAGGGGTGACCCCGGTGGGGAACGAAGACGTTGGTTCCGGTACGGGGCCAAAGGGCCCCGTATCGTCTGAAAGTACCCCTCATTGCAGTGTCAATCACAAATGTGCAAGAGATACTCGTACTCCAGGGATGGCCCTTCTTCATTCCTTAACTTGCTATGATTTAACTAGCGTTATTTTTAGAGCTGAAACGAAAAATCGCTGTAAGTCCTGTTTCCAATGGAAACAGCTCATTCACCTTCATTCACTCAAGGAGGAAATCTACCGGCCTTTTTGACATTTTGCGTGATTTCCCACTATTTTATGCCACTTCCGCTATTTTACACCAATTCGGTAACAATTTTCGTCACAACCATTTTCTTATTAGTTGGTCATTGCATTCTGCCCAGGGATAGGAAATGGTAATTTCTGGTAATTTTATTTATTTATTTATTTATTTGTATTTATTAGCTTCCCCCTCATGCCTACGATATCTCAGGATGACTTACAAAACCAAAAACACATCAGTAAAATTCAATAAAATTCAATAAAAACACTAAAACCCCAACAATTTTTAAAATCTCTTAATAACCTCGAAATTAACTCCAACTATCCCGCCCTCCCACCCCCCTCTCTGAAGACCTGGGCGAACAGCCAGGTCTTGTGGGCTCGGCAAAAAGCCAGCAGACCTGGGGCCAGGCAGGCTTCCTCCGGGAGGGAGTTCCAAAGTCACGGCCCGGCCACTGAGTATGCCCTCTCCATTGTGGCCCCCTGTTTAACCCGGGCGACCTCCAGAAAGGCACCCCTGGTGTACCAAAGGGATCGCTCTGAGGCGTGGAGGGCGAGGCAGTTCCTGAGGTATGAGGGGCTGAGACTATGCAGGGCTTTATAAGTCAGCACTAACATCTTGAATCTGGCTCGGTACACTATAGGCAGCCAGTGCAGAATGCGGAGCACTGACTAGACTAGACGGGAGGGCCAGCGAGAGGGACCCCACCCCCAACCTCCCCTATCTGCCTCTGCCACCAGCAGGCACCCTCACACCAGGGGTTCCCCTCTACCCCCCCACCCTCCCTTTCCTGCCACCAGAGGGAGGTGGTTTACCCCACCCCACACCCCACCCCTCTCCTTCCATCCATCCATAATCACAATTCCCCATCTTAAATTCAGTCTGCTGTTCTCAATGCAAAGAACACAGGGCAAGTGTAATATGACCAGCTCTCCCATATTCTCAGAGGTTCAGCATGTCTCCAGAACAAAAGTGTATTTCTTATGCTAGGCTTCTTAATCTTTTAAGTCCTTTTATAAGCATTATTTTTACCACGACTTATTTGATGTGGAGCTAATGAAGAAAATCCAGTGCTGTAATTCATGTGCTCCAAAGGCCCCCATTGGTGGGATTTCATGCCATGCCATGTCCCAGCTCTGTCTATCCAATTTTGTGGTAATTAGTTCTCACTCCAATCTCTTTTTTCCAGTCATGTCCTTCCCCAGATACATGAGTGCGTGCACTTGGCAAATTTGATGTACCTAGTGACTTGCCTCAGTTGAGCCTACCTGGCAGTCTTTTAACAGCTAGATATGAAATCCTCACATAGAAACCAGAAGAATCTCCATCCCTTTCCCCTCTCACAAACAGGAGATATTTTTTCCGCCCTGTTAATCTCTTCCAAAGACCAGGTTTCATTGATGTTTATCTCCATCAGTATTGGTGCGTAATCCTTGGTAATTATCACCATAGAACTATGTAAAGACTAGGGCTGAACAGAATAGTAAACATTTTATTTGCAGGTATTTCTGAATTTCTGAGGACTGGCTCTGAGTGTTCAGACTCGGTACTCAATAAAATACTCAGTAAAATAAAACTGCATACCGAGTATTTCATGAGTACTGAGTACCCTTACATAGGGGCAGTAAAGGCCCCATATGTTGCTCATTCGAAGATTTTCTGAGTACCGGGCCGATTCCTCAGTTACTTGGTAAAACCGAGTCAAATACTAAGATGCTTGGTAAAAAAACGAATAATTCTGAAGAGCAGGTTTCAGCACAAGGAAAGACCTGACTGAAGCTGAAAGGGAGACTCACACTAACTTCTGTGACCCTTGGTTCAGGACGTCCCAATGTCATGGTGCTGGAAGTACTTATCCTTATCACACCACTCTGGAAATATTTAGCTGTATCTCTTGCGGGTATATTAGATGAAGGGTGCTTCTGTTGAGTCCTGCTGAACTCTATCCCTTCCACATCACTTCTAGTTACGTCTTATCTGCCTGACAAAAAGAGGCAGAAATGTCCATCCGCCTTTACTGCCAGATATGAACCACAGAAAAGTAAGAGCAAGTAAGCAGTTTATTTTTTTCATTTTATTTATTCTTACATTTTTTACCCCACCCCCATCCTGCCTCAGGCAGCTTGAGGCAGCTAACATAGCAGTTCTTCTGCTAAAATGACTTGGATGGCTCAGGGACAGGTCTTGAGCTACAGGAGAAGGCTGCCATTTCCACCTCTAGGGAGTAGACACTGATGGGTAGGGCAAGGCTAGAGCGGGGGTGGGGGGGGTGTCCGTGTCTGCTGAGTGGCACAGCCACAGAGCACCCACACACATGAAGTGAGTGGGGAGGGATTCTAACGGGCGGCACCCTGGGTGGCCGCTGCAGCCATGCAGGCAGCCTCCACACACTCCCAACACCACCAACCGCCCCTTGAAGCAACTCACACAGGCAACCCATTACCCTTTAAGAGCACCTGGTAGGGCTGGGAGTGGGATAGGGAGGCAGTGAGGCCGTGGACCTGTCTGCTGGCATGGATGGGTGCATCAGTTCAAATTGGCCTGAGATACATGGGCACCTTTACCCACACACTGTTTTGCCTTCTCCCGGCATGGGTCACTCCGGCTTTTTCTTTGGTGCCACGGAAGCGGCCGTGAATGGGCGCTGCATGGGTCACAGGAGTACGTCTCCACCCACACCACCTACACAGGAGCAGTCAAATCGGGAGTGGTTGATGGGTGGCCATTCGTGGTTGTGTCTTATTTAAAAGCACCCAGAGTCTCTTGGCTCTAGAGGACGCTCCTATTTATCTAGGTCGCTCAGGGGTACCCTGGGTAACCTTCAGAATTTTGGACTTCTGTGGGTAGCCATGCTAGAAACAGGGTAGGCCATTGGGGCTTTACCGACCTCTTTATGATGTGACTTTGCCCCGTGAAACTTCATGATGCTCCATAATGGGCAGGGGTATGTCAGAAAGGCCACCTGAAACACCCTTGTATTATTTAGGTCTCACGCCAACCTCATTTCAGCAGTCATGTCTTTCCCCAGATATATAAGTGTGTGAACTTGGCAGACTGAATGTACCTGGTGACTTGCCTCAATTAGGCCTCTCTGGTATTCTGTTGGCAGGTAGACATGGAATCCTCACAGTGAAGCCAGAAGAAGACCTGCCCCCATTCCTAAGGTGTCCCTCCCCCTGAGAAGCTCTGTAGCAAAATGCTTCATTAGGAGTAGGATAGTGGGTTACATCAGAAAGGGGTAAGAAGAACTCTTTGCCACCCCTGTTAACTAAGCCCAGAGGAAGGCAACAGCTGTACCGGTGGTCCAAGCTTGGAGATGGCGGCAGGAAGATAGAATAGAATCTTAGAGATGGAAGTGACCTCAGAGCCATCTAGTCCAACCCCCTGCTCATTGCAGGAAATCCGCAGTGACAGCATCCCTGACAGATGGCCGCCGAGCCTCTCTTTGAAAACCTTCCATGAAGGAGAGCCCACCACCACCCTGGGCAGTGTATTCTACTGTCGAACATCTCTTACCATTAGGAAGTTCTTCCTGTTAGTTATCAGGTCAGGGGGTAAAGTCCTGATAGACTTACTCCTCCATAAGGCACAAAATTTCTTTTGCAGGGCAGTGAATCCGCTCTGTGCCTTCTCTCATTTCTAAAATCAGGATACCACTTCCCCACCTCACACTGTTGTTTGAGGATAGATATCCATGACTCGGTGGGAGGCCGAGGTTCTGCAGAGATGTGAGGGTCATGCAAAGTCTTCTGGCTAGGTGATAATAAGTAGGGCTGAAAACAATATAATTTGCTCTTGAATTAAAAATTAAAAATGAAAGATTGGGTTTTGAGTTGGAGTATTGCTTTTTTATTCCTTCCTCTGCTAATAATAGGCACCATTGTGTGGATGTGGAGGGAGGGGCTAGAGGGGAGAAGCAAACAAATAATTAAATTTTCTTAAAAAGAAAGAATTGCCTGCATGATTTCTATCTCAATATTCCACCTTAGAAAAACAACAAAGTCAAACAAATGAGCATACATTTCGAAATTTGATTAAATAATCAATAATATTTATGGCAACAATAAAGAAAAAATACCAGTGTCAGGGAATTAAAGTGACCTTGACTCCAGGTGCATTATTACTGTATAGATATTGTTTGACTTTAATTTTTATTAATGTAGATAATGGCTTACACAGGCCGTATGGCTGCATTACGAGCGCTCTAAAATTTAATTAGATTTTTAGAGCAGCCGTTAACGTCTTCCCTAGGATTATATAATTCAGTGGTAATGCCAGCAAACTTCATCCATTTCATTTCATTACGTTCTGAAAAGAAGCTGAAATGAGGTACTTTGTCTGCAATATGATCCTGTCTTCCCTGACTCTTCTTTGAACATAAATAAATAAAAAAATAAGTTCATTGCGATAACCTACTCTACCCGTGACACTCTTAGCTGGTTATATGTGCAGCTTCGTTACAAACAGTTTAGAGAATAGTTTCAAGATTAGGATTTGCCTTTATTTTCTTTCCTTTTTCTTTTCTTTATTTTTAAAGCTTTGTATCATGTGGAACTGAACCAACATCCTCTAAAAATGACAGCAAGACATCCATAACTTCGGTGAACTTTACGTTGAACCTATTTCTGATCTAGGGAAATGAGGGCTCTGTTCAATATGATGGTTTGGGCCCCATCCTCCTATAGGAATGTTTGACTGACACATGTTGGGTGTTTTTATACAAGCACCTTCCCACCCATCACCCACTCAGCACCCACCCATCACGCATGTTGCAAGGCTGCGTAGGAAGCCAAGGTGGCCCTGCAACACGTACAATGGGTGGGTTATGGGTGGGTAATGAGTAGGAAGGCGCTTGTCTAAAAACACCTTCTGAGTCACCGATTAGAAAAAGGAAAGTGTTACTCTAATCAATTTGGAGGATCCTTGAATTGCACATCCTATGGGCTTGTATGTTACATATACATTCTAGTTTAGTCATGAACCACATGTCTTAGAGTATCCTAAATAAATTGCCATGGACCCTCGATAGGTTGAGGCTCCTTGAATTAGATGGCCTGCATTGTCCATCTGTTCTTCTCACACTCATGGTAGCATTTTTAAATTATTTATGGTTGGCCGCATGTTTCAAGGCTAGTCCTGAAACAGAGAGCTCATTTGCTACCCTTTCAGGTAATACCCATAATTTTGGGTACTGGGTTTGGTGCCCGATGGGCTACCCAAACACCAATCAGGCAACCAATTTCCCCCAAATGCCAGGTATTACCATTACTAAGTCACCAGTTTAGTGATTTACCAATGGGTACCAATCAGTAAATTGGTTAAATAATCAGGGCGGTAAATTGAAAAATTGGTGCTAAAACTCAGAAAATCAGTACAGTGAAAATCACAATGAAAAGGGCATTTTGATACATCAGGGAACCTATTGGGCACAAGTAAAGTACTGACTAGTTCCTGATGTTCCTAGGTCAAGCCAAGGAGTACACCAATTTCAACAGGTTTACCCATTTTTGCAGGTAATAATGGGTGAAAACAGACAAGACACTAACCACCCTTTAACCACCCTTGGTGGTTATTTATGCATGTTGCAGGGCTGTATTGGTGCCCCATGCAGCCCTGAAACATGCATAAATGACCACCAAGGGTGGTTAAAGGGTGGTTAGCGTCATGTCTGTTTTCACACAATTTCAGTTCTAATCGAGGAACACTGTTGTATCCCCAAAATCTGGGGTCCTGTGCAGTCACATTTTACTGGATCCGGATTATGGATTATGGAATGTTTGTTTTGGTTTTTTGTTTTGCTGGTTTTGCGAGGGGAGGGTTTGCAAAGTTTTGAGGCACCCCCAATTCTAAAACCAGGTCTAAAACACCCTTCAACCACCGATTCTTGGAGAGCCTACAGAGCTGTTTCTTTGGAGCCAGAATAAGGCTGCTATCCCACGAGATGCTGCCAAGGGAGCATGCACTATTCAAATCTAGCGCAGCTACCATCTCTTGGGAAAGTAGGAACAGCAGCTCTCCCACCAGCAGACTCGCGCAATCCTACCCTGTCAGTGGTTCAATTCTGCCAGCAGGAAAGCCACAATTCCTGCTTTCCCACGAGACGGGAGCTGCGCTAGATTTGAATTGTTTATGCTCCCGTGGTGCGGAAGCAGCTTGTGGGAAAGCAGCATAAGAACATCATCTACCCCAGACTTCCCAGTTATTGTTTTTAAAATTCACTTAAAGGGAGCTCCATTAAGCTGAAATAGCAATGCTTTTCATATTAGTTCCCATTATTTATTTATTTATTTACTTATTTTCCAAACTTATATCCCGCCTCTCCTGCTAAAAGCAGCTCAGGGCAGCAAGCCACAATAAAACATCATAAAAAAAATAATAAATACAATATAAAAATAAATAATAAAACAAATAATTTACAGGACACATAAAAAAAAAAAAAACCCAAATCTTTACCACCCTAGCCAAGCCCCCCTATCTCTCACCTGTCGCCCTCACCAAAAGCCTGGCAGAACTGCCAGGTCTTACACTGATGTTGAAAAGAGGAGAGGTTCGTAGCCATCCGGGCCTCTGCTGGGAGGTAGTTTCACAGCCTCAGTGCAGCCACCGACAACACCCTCTCCATAGTCACTCCCTGGGATACCAGGGGGACTTCAAGAAGGATGTCCCTGGCCGACTGCAGGGGTCGATCCAGAACTCAGGGAGTGAGGCGGTCCCACAGATAGATGGGGCCAGGCCGTTTCGGGCTCTATAGGTCAGCACTATAGGTAGCCAGTGCAGAGAATGGAGCACTGCTGTAATGTGCTCCCAACAACCCGTACCCGTAAGGAGATGGGCCGCCACATTCTGCACCAGCTGCAGTCTCTGAACCATCACCATGGGTAGCCCCACTTAGAGTGCATTACAATAGTCCAGTCTTGAGGTGATGAAAGCATGGATGATAGTGGCCAGGTCAGAGTCTGAGACAAATGGCTGAAGCCGCTGAACCAGATGTAACTGGTGAAAAGCACTCCTCTCTACAGCCTCCACCTGGACATCCAGGCGGAGCCAGGAATCGAGGAGCACTCCCAGACTACGAACCGGGGGAACCAGTGGAGGGTGAACCCCATCAATGATGGGGGATGCCAAGCCAACTGCCTTGCCCACTAGCATAATCTCTATCTTTTCAGGATTCAGATTCAGACGAGTCTCCCTCATTCCGTCCCCCATAGCCAGCCCTTCAACACTGGGTAAGCACCGAGACTGCCAGGTCTGGGTCTGATGAAAATGAGAGGTAGAGTTGGGTGTCATCAGCATATTGATGACACCAAACACCAAACCTTCTCACGACCTCACCCAGGGGCTGCATATACACATTGAACAGGAGGGGGGACAGAATAGAATCTTGAGGGACTCCACATGGGAGGTCTCGGGGAGATGAAAAATTATACCTGTATACTACTCTCTGAGTTCTTCTGGCCAGGAAAGAGAGCAACCATTCAATAACAACCCTGGACACTCTGGCATGGTCCCTCAATGAGTCACCAACCCCGCTGTAGATAAGCAATCATCCACCTGGGACCCTCCTCTCCCAGTCACCATATCTAGAAGCTGTCCGCCCCTGAGGGTGGAAGCCCTTGGGCGGTGCCCGAAGGGCAACGACAAAAGGGCGCTGGCCATTGTGAGGGCAGAGCAAGGCCCACGAGGACTCTACGCTAGTGAGGACATCTGTGCAACCCAGCCTCTTCCAGCCGTTGCTTGCATCGCCACTGGCCTTCACCCGGACTCTCCCATGCCATCCACAGGCCTGGTTAGCCACTCTGCACATGTGAACACCGACCACTAGAATGTCTCCCCTTATCTCCCCCAATCCCTCACCCTTCATCTCTCCTCTCCTTCTCTCACTACTGCTGTCTCCCCTGCTTCTCCCTCTCCCTCCTCCAACACTCTTTCTCCAACCTCCCTGCCCCTTATTTCCCCCCTTGCCTATTCCCCCTCCTCCCCCTCACCCCCCCTTAACCATTCCCTGCAAGCCCCCTCCTCCCTTACACAGGCCCTGCAAGCCCCATCGCTCCACTTCCCCCAACCTCATTCACATTCCCTGCCTTCTCCCTTATCAACTCCCCTTCTCCTGCTCCCTCTGGAACTGCCGCTCTTCCATTAACAAAGCCCTTTCATTCATGACCTCTTCCTTTCTCACCGCTTTCAACTCTTTGCACTTACTGAAACCTGGATCTCTCCCTCTAACCCTGTTACCCCTGCCACCCTCTCCTCTGGAGGCCTTTTGTTCTCTCACTAGTTCCGCCCCGAAGGTCGGGAAGCAGGGGGTGGCATGGGCCTTCTCCTTACCAAACCCTGTCGATTCCAGCCCCTCTTCCCTCCCTCTCCTTCCCCTCCTTCGAGGTCCACTCCATGCATTTATACTCCCCCCTTCATCTTCATGTCGCTATCATCTACCGCCCCCCTGGGCCCCTTTCCTCTTTTCTCCCAGACTTTGAATCCTGGCTTGCCTTCTTCCTCACCGATGATACCCCCGGTCTCATTCTTGGTGACTTCAACATCCATGTTGACACACCTTCTCAGCCCTCTATTTCCTGCTTTCTCTCCCTAGCCTCCTCAATTTGATCTCCACCTCTGGACTGTCCCCCACCCACACCGATGGCCACTCTCTCGACCTCATCCTCTCCAGAAAATCTCCTGTTACTGACCTCTCCTTTGACCTTTGTCCCATGACCGACAATTACCTCACTTCCTTCAACCTCTCCCACCAACCCCCTTCTTCTTCCCCATCTGCATGCCCCTTCCGTTATTTGGGGCTATTAAACCTTTAGCCTTTGCTTCCTCTCCCTCCCCCCTCCTCCCTCCTATATTCTCCTCCTCTTCCCCTGACACTGCCATCTCTTCTCTCAACACCTCTCTTGCCACGACCCTCGACTCTCTTGCCCCCCTCTCCTCCCGCCCTGTTCGACACCAAAACCCCTGTCCCTGCCTCACCCCTACTATCCGCTACCTCTGCTACTGCACCCAGGCTGCTGAATGCCTCTGGTGCAAATCCCACTCCCACCCTGACTTCCTCCACTATAAATTCTTCCTATCCTCCACTATCTCCCTAGCGAGGCAACACTACTATGCCTCCTGGGTTGAATCCTACTCTCATGACCCCCATCGCCTCTTCCCTCCTGCCTTCCTTAAGGAAATCTCCTCCTTGCTCCCTTCCTCCAACCCCTCCACCTGCCCCTTCGAACCAATCTCCTCCCGCCTCCTGACCTTTATTGCTCCCACTGTCGTCCCCCCCTTTACATGTCATTAATCTCTCCCTCTCCACTGGTTCCTTCCCCTCCACCTTCAAGAATGCCACTGTCTTTCCCATCCTCAAAAAGTCCACCCTCGACTCCTCTGACCCCTCTAGTTACCGGCCGGTCTCCCTCGTACCCTTTGCCTCCAAGCTTCTGGAACATGTTGTCTACTCCCGCTGCCTGGATCTCCTCTCTGCCAACTCCACCCTGGACCCTCTCCAATCTGGCTTCCATCCCCTTCACTCCACAGAAACTGCCCTAGCCAAGATCACCAATGATCTACTTGCCACTAAATCTAAGCGCCTTTACTCCATTCTTGTCCGCCTTGACCTCTCTGCTGCCTTTGACACTGTTGACCACTCACTCCTACTGGACTCTCTTAGCTCCCTAGGCTTTTGCAGCTCTGTCCTTGATTGGTTCTTCTCCTACCTCTCTGATCGCTCCTTTAATGTGTCTCTTCCCAATTCCACCTCCTCCTCCATCCCCCTCTCAGTTGAGGTTCCCCAAGGCTCTATCCTGGGCCCTCTCCTCTTCTCTATCTACACCCTGTCACTTGGCAAACTCATTGCCTCCCACGGCTTCCAATATCACCTCTATGCTGACGATACCCAACTCTATCTCTCCACCCCCTCTCTATCGCTTTCTGTCCAAGCTCGCCTCATCAACTGTCTCTCTGATATCTCTGCCTGGATGTCCCAACGTCAGCTCAAGCTCAACACGGCTAAGACTTATTTTTCCTCCCTACCCTTCCTCTCCCTCTTCCCTGTCCATCCTTATCGAAGGGGTCACCATCCATCCCATTTCCCAAGCCCGTAGCTTGGGCTTTGTCTTTGACGTTCACCTTTCCTTTAAACCTTACATTGACTCTGTTGCCAAATCCTGTCACTTCACCCTTCACAACATTGCTCTGATTTGCCCCTTTCTCTCTGTCTCCTCAGCTAAAACCCTTGTTCACACCATGGTCATCTCTCACCTTGACTACTGCAACCTCCTCCTTACTGGCCTCCCCCGCTCTCACCTGTCCCCTTGATCTCCATCCAAAACTCCGCTGCTAGGGTCATCCGTTCAGCCTGTCACTTTGACAATGTGCAGCTTCTCCTCGCTTCACTGGCTCCCCCTTCCCAAACGCATCCTTCACAAGCTCCTGGTATTCACTTATAAGTCCCTTCACAACCTGCCCCCCCCCCTACCTCTCAGCCCTAGTCTCCTTACACACTCCTGCACGCACTCTCTGCTCCTCCTCTGCCCCCTCCCTCGCTCTCCCTTGTTCCCCTGGTCCCCTAACCACATTCGTCCTTTCTCCCTTGCTGCCCCCCATGCATGGAACTCCCTCCCTGCCCACATCCGCCTTTCCCCCTCCCTCCGCACCTTTAAATCCCTCCTCAAAACCCACTTCTTCCTTGCTGCCTTTCCCGACGCCTGCTAGAACTTTCCTCTCAATATTTACTGTCTGCCCTCCCCACAGACTCCTGCTTAACTGCAACCAAGCCAAGCACCTGCACCTGAGACTTCACATCCACTTGAATGTTATTTATCCCTTGTCTCTCCCTATGTCCCCTCTCCTTGCCTCCCCCCTCCATGTCTATTAGATTGTAAGCCATAGGCAGGGACCGTGTCTATCTTACTGTTCTATAAAGCACCAGGTACACTGCTGGTGCTATACAAATGCTAATAATAATAATAATAATAATAAATTAATAATATAATTTCGTGGTCAATAGAATCCAAAGCAGCTGACAGATCTAATAGAATCAACAGGGTCGAATGACCCTGATCCAAATCATGGCAGAGGTCATCGACCAAAGACACAAGTGCAGTCTCGGTGCCATAACCCAGATGAAAGCCGGACTGTGAGGGATCCAGAAAACCAATATGGTCAAAATGCTCCTGAAGCTGTTGAGGAAATCAATGTCAAGAGATGGATTCTTGAGCAGAGGCCACACCACCCTCTTTATGAGAGACACTGTGTCAGGCATTGCTTGAGACAGGTTGAGTAGCTGCAGGATCCAGGCCCAACAAAAGTTCCAACAGGTACAAAACAGGCAGCAAGTCCAAGTACATTACCAGAGTCCAAACAGACAGCAGATCCAAAGGGGAAATCCTGGTATGCAATCTGAGTCCAGAGCGGGTTTAATCCTGGTTCAAGGGAGAGGCACTGTATGGGGAGGAAGTGGTCCTTAAAAGTGACAAGCCCTGGCTGAGACTGTTGTGGAGTCAGGCTCTGCCGTGGTCCCAACTGGGGCCTGTCACTTTTAAAGACCAGCCAACATGTTCCGAGCATCCTGTTGGGACCCGTTCAGGCATCAATGGAGCCCACATGGGGCCGGGTCAGTTTGAGCACCCCAGATTTGTATGGGGTACCAGAATATTTGGGTGCTTGGTTACAGTTCTAATGTATATGTACAAATGGGGTCCAGTGCTGAACCTGTGCATCTGTTCTGGGCCTGCCATATATGGGCCCAGTTCAGACCCCAACGGGATAGGCAGCTGGGTTGGAAATGTGGGAAGGAAACGGGTCTACGGCCCAGGTCCAAGAGCCCCCCAGGTGGGCCAGCGCAGACCAAAGTGTGTGCCACTCTGGCCTGGCATGGGGTGTTGCCATGGCAGCCAGCCATGGCTGCTTGTTATTGGCAGCAATGGTGGGGTCAGGGCACTGGCTGCATCACGGGGGCGGAGCCTGCTGACCACACGTCAATCCCCATTCCCCTCTCCAGCCAGGTCAGGCCAGGGGAATGTGTATTCCGGCCCCGAAACTGATCCATCCAGGGGTGGCTATCCTTTTGTCGGGATGTGCAGCTGCTGAGGCAGCTTCACGTTTGTTTTTACCCTATGTCATCACCAGCAGGTGAGCAAATAACTCAGAGTGAATAATTCATTTGAACGATCTCTTCTCATTATTGTTTGTTTGTAAACTGTCCAGGACCAGCTTACTGATCTGTTTGATGTGTTTAATATTCAAGACTTTCCACTGAGTAATTTTAGAGAATAAATCTTTCTTTGCCAGCAATTTCTTGTGAGTACGCTCTTTTTGATATTCAGGGTCTACTGATGAATTTTGATTAGATATATATAACAGTACATGTGACTACACATTCAAATTTTGGTTTTTGTGAGTATTTGCCAGGTTCAGGTGAGCTCTACTCCTGTACAAAGCTTTCGTGAAAATTTGGTAGAAACAAGAAGCAAACAATGTAATCCTCCATTGACTTGATTGCCTCTGCTAGCTTGTAGCATTGACCAGTGGGTCATTGCAATGAATGGAACTTGTATTGATGCTAATTGCTAGTACTAGCATAAAGCATGTGGGAGACTGAGCTGGAAGAAGTTAATCCCTTTTAGATAAAACTAGATGTTTGATTTTAGACCAACCTCTCTTGGAAAGGGTGTGCAAGTTTCCAAGCTTCAGACAGTTTTTCTTCAGGCAGGTAAAAACTCTCTGAAGCTCTAATGTTGGCTTGATCAAAGATATCTCTTAAGTACTTTGTTTCTTCTTTCTCATACTTCAGACCAACATGACAGCCACATTCTGAAGAATAGAAAACTTTGATGCCACTTATGTAGTGCTTAGCCTTCATGGTGGCCTTCTGTGTAGGTACGAATTATCCTCTGGAGAAAAAAGAAAAGAAAAAATTAAATCTTCCAAGCAAGCCCACTTGCTAGGAGACTTATGGAAAGCCAATCTACAACTGGCTACAGTAGGCTCACCTTGTGAAGTCAAGATGAGCCTACTTCAAAATGTTTTTTAAATCTTCAGCATGGTTCCCTCAGCTACAATCTCCCTTTATAGGGTGTGTGTGTGTGTGTGTGTGTGTGTGTGTGTGTGTGTGTGTGTGTGTGTGAATCTTAGACTCACTAGCTTCCATGGTGTAGACTAGATATGATAGGTTTTCCCTCTGACTCTTTTGACTGGAGAAGGGGCTCTTACTTTCTTTAGTAAGGAACTTACTACTGACATAGTTTTCCATCGTAGTTGACTAGAACTCTTCAGTATCTTCATAGTGGCTGGAGTTAGGGAAGCAAAGTCATGATGCTCATCTTCTACCGACCCTGCATTCTGTGCATTGGCTGCCTGTAGAACAGGATTACCAGGTTTTGGAAACCCCCTACTACCCTGATTTACATACATATGCATAAATTAGCATTAACAGAAATAAACTACTCACAGGGCCACCACACGGTCCACCCTTGCCCCTTCTAACTTGACACACAGTTCCCTCCTCACACCCACAGATGGGACAGACACACATGCACACACTCTAGTGTGTGCACACTCTCACAAACACACACACAGCTTGCTCACACTCAAGTGTGCTCTCGCTCTCTCTCATTCACACACACACACACACACACAGTATTTTCAAATGTGATGGAACTACGGGTGGCCATGTTTTAACCCGCGCGATCACCCAAGTACTGTCATGTCTTATTCCACCCGTCAGATGTTATCCCAGGCAGAATCAGGACTGTCCCCGTACCATGGCAGTTTTCAGCCAGAGCTGTAACTCAGGCCAATCGCCAAGTCACAGCCGAGGCTAACGCTACCATAGCCCAGGGAATCCACCTTCAGAGAGGTAGAGTGGGTCGGGCTGTCACATTTGATGGGCCACTCTACCTCACCCCGGTCCACGGTCAGGGCTGTTCTGAGTGTGCGCAGCTTGCTCATAAGCTGTCACCTTGGTGGATGGGCTGTGCTCAGCAGCGCCGGGGGCAGGGTCTGCGGACCCACACATGCATTCCATGTCGCCCACTCCCTGGCCCGGGCTGCCAACACGTCTGTTTGGCATCCAGGCCAGATTCTGACCCTCACCCTGGCAAGGATCAAAATGTTATGGTACCATGCACCGTCACATTTGAAAATACGCCCCCCCCCACACACACACACACACTGACTACACAGGTGCTATGGTGCAAGTTATTCCATACTTCATTCCCTCAGAGCATGTAAGGAAGAGGTGATCCTCAAGAGAGGAGTGTGGAATAGCCAGAGGAGAGTGAATGGGTGGGATTTTTGTCAGGTACAGTTGCACTCCTTATTATCTCATGGCACAGCAAGATGAAGCTACTATGAAGTACTATCCCTAATGTCACATCTTAATGAACCAGGGCTACAACTACTGTGGGTATTATCAGACAGACAGGGAGCTTGCTGGAGCCTGGAGCTGGTCTGGTGGCCCATCCCACGGCCACCAGTTACCAGCTCCACCTGGTCCACATCAGATGGACATGTGACAGCATGTGTCCCCAGGCCATGGTCCACCCACAAAGGGGATACAGCCATCTCTAGAATTGGTTTATTTTCCAGGAAGAGAGCTCTGACCTGAAAGGCTTCCACCAGGAAGCCCATCACTGCCGATGTTGTGTCCCTGTAGGCGTCACCTAACAGCACTCTTAATATTTCCAATGGGGATCTCCCTGGCAATTTCCCCATGATCACTCCCAGCGAACGACTCCTTGCCCCATCATAAAAATGGCACTCCCCCAAAATATGCTCGGCTGTCTCCGCCGTCATTTCATCGAAGGGGCAGGTCCTTTGGGCAAGGGGAATACCCTGATATCTCCCCTCTAAAAGCCTTGTAGGCAAAACATTCATCCGTGCCATCAAGAATAAATGTAGCTTCCTAAACCCATAAGGCCTACCCAAATATGCTGCCATTTCTGGGAGGGCAGGGGATATGCTTCCATAATGAGCCATTGAGCTCGTTCTGGCAACCTTAGTATAATCCGCCTGCCTGCTGATATCCTGAAACCTAGTTTTAATCACAACCTTAGCCGCCTTTTCCCCTTTCTTCACTAACTCCTCCACGGACAAGCCCATAGATACTACCTTTGATCTAATCTGAAGACCCCATGGATTTACAAACGAGTCCTCCCGCCTATAGGCAAAAAGATCCTGACTAACTGGCATAAGGTTAAGGAAATTTATTCTCAGCCACAAAATTATGGCCCGAGTCCACACAGCACAGCTCCAGGGAATTACCCCTGTCTCCAATCTTATCGCCGCTGATGGCACACTGTTCGGGATAACCAGCAAGCTCCGTACACATCTGGCCTGGGCTTTGTCCAGTTCCTGGGCAAAATCCAAGGCCCATAGTTCGGCACCATACAATAGTTGGGCCCTGATTTTTATATCTAATATCTTTAATGCTATCCCCAGAAAAAACCCCTCTCTCTTATGAAGGCATCGTATAAGCGATATAATATTTCCCCTCACACGACCAAGTACTAAGTTTTTTTGTTGGGTCCAGCGCATGGAAGCATTGAACCAAACCCCCAGGTATTTATACCCAGTAACCTGAGCCAATGTGTAGCCGTCTATTTGCCAATGCCAGACTTTCCTTGACCTCCCAAAAACCAACACCTTTGACTTGTCATGGTTTAGGGTTAACATATTTGCCCTACAATATTCCCCTAGTGCAGTCAACTGTCTCCTCAGACCTACTTGCGTCTGGGACATCAGGACTACATCATCTGCATATAATAAGCATCCCATGGGATGAGTGCCCAACATGGGGGGGTGATGAGACCCTCTAGCCATGAGAGGCACTAAATCATTTATATAGAAAATAAAAAGAAACGGGGCAATAACACAACCTTGCCTTACTCCTGTGGAAGCTCTCAGGGTACCAGACTGATTGTCCCTGGAGTCCAGATGGACCACCAATGTTGTGTTACCGTAGACTGCTCTAATTAGTCCAAGCAGACGCCTATCAATAGAGGAAGTCTCAAGTTTTTGCCACAATCTAGATCTATCTATTTTATCGAAGGCTGCTTTAAAGTCTATGAAGGCACAAAACAATTTCCCCCTGCATTGTGTATATTTATTAACCAAAAAACTCAAAGTGCTGCATTGGTCAGTGGTAGATCGACCTTCTACAAAGCCAGCCTGCTCTGGCAAGATCACAGACTCCCTTATTAACCAATCCTGCAGGTAGTCCATCAAATGCCTAGCATAAAGCTTACTTGGTATGCTCAAGAGGCTTATGGGCCTATAATTTGAGGGCACATTACGCGCTCCACTCTTATATACATGTACACGTTGAACAAGAGTGGGGACAGAATAGAACCTTGCAGGACACCACACAAGAGGTCACAGAGTGAAGATGGCTTATCCCCCAGCACCACCTGTTATGTCCTACTGGCTAGGTGAATGAATGAATAAATATTTCCGGGGCCACCCGGCACCATTTTTGGTGGGTATGTTGGTTGGTTCAGTTACAACCATACGGGCGGTTGGAACCTTCTTATGCTGGGTCATTAAATTCAAATAGCAAAGAGAGGCTGATTCTAGCCTTGAGGGCCCAGATTAGACACTCGACTAGAAGCCGTATGTTCTGTGCCATGGCTGTCCGGAAATATAATTTTTGTCCTTGGTTTGCTTTGGACCTCATCTCTAGCATAGTTATGTTTACGAGTGATAGGGATCAAGTGACGGTAATGTTCTCTGCCTTGTGTAAGGCAGTTCTGAGGCCTAATGAATGCAAAAGTTGATGTGTTTAAATGTTGAAATTGTATTTTAAGTTTTAAAGTTTTTATTATAAGTTTGATTTTATTATGGATGGAATATAAAAGTGTGTTGTTTTGTGTTTTATGCAATGACCTGACAGCCACGCAATAAAGAAAAGAATTACAGATGAATGAATAAATAGTTAGTTTACTGTTTCAACCAATATGGTTATAACAAAATTACAAGTTTAAGCGAGTCAAGTTAAAACAAAGTTAAAATCAAAAGAGAGAAAACAGATAACAATATAAAACAGAAAACAGGAGCAAATTTGGCGGCAAAAAGAACCCAGGTGAATGAAAATAAAAGAAATCAACATAAATGATTTCTAATACTAAGAACGTCTATTTAAACAAAATCGTTCGTTTCCAGCTAGTTTCCATGGACAGGCACCATTAAAACTTTTATGATGAACTGACCTATACAGCCTTTTTATTATTCCTTCTACAGACCATAAAGGCATAAGCCATGTTAGCCACCCTTTTAAAATGTTTTTCCACTGGGTTAGCAAGCAGGAACAGAATTTTCACATTGGTCATCCCGTGGTGCACACTGTTGCATCAATGGGTTTAGATACTTAGATCTAGGGGCTGCAAGAGGAGGGCATCTGAATAAATAGTGGCGAAAATCCTCAGGGGCATTTGTCCCACACGAGCATAATATCAGTTCATGAGGGATATTGGCATATCTGCCCTCAAGAACTGATGAGGGCATCATTTGGAACCTTAACAATGTCAGGACATTCCTCAATTGGGAACTAGAAATTACTGTTAAATAATGTTCCAATAAATGTTGACCTTTTAAGACACCATACCAAGGGACCACCTTATTCTGACTAGTAGCCAGGAGATCTTTATGCCTGTACAAGTCATCCAGACGTTGTTTACTCATTTTACATGTCTGCTCAATAGAACAAAAAGCTAGGAAAGGGAGCAAAAATCCCATTTCCCTTGTAAGGGCCCTTAATTGTACTGACCACTCATAGTCAGAATCAGATGCCTCCATTTCCAACCAGCACAATTTCTGCAGTCTTTTGTTGGGCATTTGCGTCAGACACTTCCAATAAAGCAACATTCTGATCTTTGCCTGTGGTTCGATAGGGGGCACTCCTTTCTCAGTTCGTAGGAGACATGCTGGGGTTCCTAACGGAACAGCCAGGACGCTCCTTAAGAACTTATTCTGGGCTGTTTCCAGTCTATTATCCGCCTCATGCCCCCAAATTTCTGCCCTATATAGTGCTTGGGGTAGGATCTTTAGTTTCAATAGAGTCAACATAGGACCAAACACTCTCCCTCCATATGGTCTCCAGAATCTGAGTATGCCCATTATGGTGCTTGCCAGCTTTAAATTCAAGGCATCAATATGGGAAGACCAACTGCCACCAGAGCTAAATAACAGACCCAAATATCTGTAAGCCTTGACCTGCTCTAAGGAGTGGCCATTAATAAACCACTGTTCGCTTTCCTAGCGTCGACAGAACAGCATGACTTTGGATTTGGTGTAATTAATCTGTAGTTGGTTGATCGTACAATATTCCCCCAGGACCGTAAGAGACCTATGCAGCCCTACTTCCGTTGTACAAATTAAGATCATGTCATCCGCATAGATAAGAATGTACAATGGTCTTTGGTTGATACAGGCTGGGTGGAACTCCTTCCCCTGAACTGCTGGAACAATGTCATTTATAAGGAAATTAAATAAGAACGGGGTCAGCACACATCCCTGCTTAACCCCTCTTGAAGTCGGGAGGAGTCTGTATAGGCTCCTGCTGAGGAGATCCTAACTCTAACATTGGGGTTATTGTAGAGCCTCTGTACCAAGTAAGCCAGTTATTTGTCTATGTTGGTTTTCCCCAGCTTACTCCACAAGAGATTCCTGTCCACCATATCAAAAGCGGCCTTCAAATCAATAAAGGCCATGTACAACTTCCTCCTATTGACATGGACATATTTGTTAATCAAGAATGCCAACGCAAAACAATGGTCACACGTGGAGTAACCTGAGCGAAAACCAGCCCGTTCCCCGTAAAACAGGTGGATATCAGAAGCCCAGTTCTCCAGTCTCTTTAGGAGTAATTTAGCGTACATTTTCGCAATAATACTAATCAGACTAATAGGTCTGTAGTTTGCGGAGGTACTTCTGTCACCCTTTTTATGAAGAGGAATGATTATGCTAGAGTTCCAGTTAGCTGGTATACATCCATCATAATTAATATAACTAAAAAGCTGGACTAACATCGGGACCCACCAGTCCATGTATTCCTTTAAGATCTCTCTGGGGATCCCATCATCACCTGGATAATAAGATCACTAATAATCTTCCCTAGTAAACAGGTTCCAAACAGGGTATTTTGAGGGATTGAGGTATCCCAGGTCAGTGTGCAAACAGGTGTCACTAGTAGCATTAAAGATTGAAGAAAAATGGGTCTGCCAATCTAACCTTGAAATACCAGAGTCCAGCCTGCAATAATCCTCGCGTGAGCCCTTCCTAACCACAGACCAGAACAAAACACTATCTTTTTTCCTAGCAGCACTTTCCAGGATTGACCATTGAAATCGTTGATAGTCCAATTTCTTTTGCATTAGTAAAGCTCTATATTGGCGTTTACACAACATCAAATCAGCAACAGATTGGTAAGAATTTAATTTTTTGGCTTGTCTACAGGCCTTGTTCAATGTCACCTTAATTTGCTTACATTCGTAGTCGTACCAGGAAAATTCCTGCGTACAATTTCTCCCCGGAGGCTTCAATAGTAAGGACTCCTTAATATATTGAACCATCACTTGATAGTGACACAGAATATCTATCTCCAGGGTATCTACTTCTATGAAAAAATCTCTAATCTCCATCATGTCTGGACTGTGGAAGAAAAGCTGACTAACTTGCACCAACTTATGCCCCCATCTGATCGTGGACTCGGTTCCCAGGACATCATTTGCCCCGTTTGGATCATTATTGAACAAGGGAATCTGATCAGGGTTGGCTAAAAATTCCACCAAGATAGGTTGGTGGTCACTCGTGCCCGAGGCCATTACCCGGAAGTTTTCAAAGCGATTGCAATAATGTGCAGGAACACAAATATAATCAATCACATTGAAACCCTTTACCAAGTGAAAAATTATGTGGCCCTTGAGTCAAATTTTCCTCTGCCATTTAGGATGGTCCAATTAACCTTATACAAAAATGTTATCATCTGGACCCCCTGAGCATTACGGGTGGTATCTCTAGACTGTGTGTAAGATGCAAACAAAATATTATCCTGGTCTATCCCAGTCAAGTAAGCCAAGTTGCTAATATCATTACCTGTACGAGCGCTATAATCACCTAACATAAGTGGAGTAGTTGGATATAAATCCTCCAGTCCCTCAATAATCACTTCTAGCGACTTCCAGAAGCTTAAATGCTCTGTAATGCCGAGAGAGGAAGAAAGGTACAATGTGATTACAACCAAAAGGGGCTTGCCCTTGGCTTTAATGCAGATTGCCAGGACATTGTCTGGAAGGTCTGTTATAAGCAGACAATCCCATTTCAACTTATTGGAAACAAAAATAGCCAGACCCCCAGCTGGTGTCCCATAAAGTTCCTTTTTCTTTGCAGGGAGAACCTAAGTTTTAAAGTCAGGGAGGAAAATTTCATTGAGTTTAACCACCCAGGTCTCCTGAAGGCAAAGGATATGCACATCTGTTGCTAGAGTGACCACATCATGAGTTCTTGCTTTCCAACCTGCAACATTCCAAGAGATGATATTTATACGATCTGAAATCAATGGCTGCCTCTGATCAGTATCATGTCATGGTAAAATGCTATGGTCTATACTAACCTGTTCGATCTCCCCCTCAGAAAGGACTCGCTCCAGAGGGGCATGCAAAACCATAGTTGAACTCAGCCTCAACTAGTTGGTCTCCTTTAGGAGGCTCAGATTGCTGTACTCCCCTCTTTTCTAAGTCTAATTCCAGCTCTTCAGAAGCTAGTTGTCTCACTAACATGTCGGCTGGAACGAAGGGGTAGGACTGCACTTTACCTTTTCTAAGAAACCCAGGGGCGTCATGAGCAAAATGATCTGGAACTAACTTCTCCTGTAACTGTTTCAAGAATTGCAGGACGTTATCTTGATCTATAGGATGGAGAAAATCAAAATGCAATTTCCCCTTTGCTGCATCTGGCTTGGAGTAATTTACCTGAATGCAACGAATAACTATATCCTCAAGGTGGTTTGGCTTGTGACTTATGGCCAGGTTACCCTTAGAAGCAGAAGATTCCCTCTCAGCAAGAACAACTGAGGGGGCAATCTGGATTGGCCCTAGGTCTAGTTCCATCAATTGCTGCTCTTCTTTATTCTCCTGATTGGGGCGGCTCCTCTGGATGAAACTCTCAGGAACCGGGGCAAAAGCTCTATCTATACGGATACCTCTTGTTAACAAAAACTTCCAGGACAGAAAAAAAGCTTTGACTATATTAGGGGAATCAAATTTGATTTCAATGTCCTGTGTACTCCTAGTGCCTTTTCTAACTGATAAACTACACACATTAGATTTATCCAACCTTATATTCAATAAAAAGGCCACATTCTTAGCCACCTGGGACTTGGTGGACCAATTAGGAAGTAATCCATTTGGGAAAGGTGAAATTTTCAAGGTTATAGCACAATCTAGTGGGAACATGTTGGTTCTAAGAACCGCCCACTGTCTTCATCGTCTCTTAATTGGGGGCTTAGTCCTAAATAGATCATTCCTTACAAAAGATCGCCTGGGTAAAAAATTAGTATTGATCCCGCCCTTCTTTAACACATTCAACTTCCCCTGAATCCCTTCAAGATGGTGAATGACTTCCTCCAGTGACGTGTTCATATCCGAGACATTCATAAATAATAGGGATATAGTCTTTGATATGAATGTACATTGTGCCAAGAGGATGTCACAATATCATTCAAACAAGAGTTTTGCTTAAACCATGGGGACAGTAGTTCTTTCAGGTTCTGTGCTGATGAAGCTCCTGGAGACTGCTCAGGAGTGGTAGGAAATAAACATGGCTGTGGAATCAACTTAGAAGTATTCTCAACGGGTAAAAAATCCTGAGCTAAGAGTGGTGAAGCTTGAGCACCTGTTTCTGGAACAATCTAGAAGGAGGGGCTGCTGATGTTCGAGCCCCTGCCCCGAGGCCAAGTCATTTGTTAGCAAATAGTCAACAATTTTCACCTGCTTAATCTTAGGAGAGTCAGGAGTTTGATTTGGGGAAGAGTTCTGCCTTCCTCACTTTTTATCCATAACGTCAATAAGCCAACAACCGCTCCACTAAAATATAACTATCTTCGTGCTGAGGCTTTCAATTAAGCACAAGCTTACCTCAGTTATCCCACTATGATAAAAGAAGAGAAACCAGGATACATCAGCCAGAGTTGAGACCGCATGGCAGATAAGCAAAGGGCCCCTCGCCCCGCCGGCACCTAAGGCCGTGCGCACAAGGGCACGCCCTTGCGCGCGCAGCCCTCAGGCGCGCCGCCTGCAGCGCACGCCTACAGCACACGCCCACGGCACATGCCCACGGCACTGGCGTGGGCATGCCTGTACTTTGAAGATCTGGTCCGGGAGCCCTGGAGCCCGCAGCCAATCGAGACGTGCTCTGGTCGTGTCACGGGGCCCGTGCGAAAAAAAAGGAGGAGAGGAGCCAAAGCTCGACCCTAGTCACCGTCTCACCCCCTGCCCTTGCTGCCAAAATAGCACTACCGCTCGCCTAATGGTATCTTTAGTTCCCCCGGCCTACTGGCTAGGTAGGAATGGAACTATTGTAGAACCTCCCCACCCAATCCTGTCCAGTTCTGCAACCGAGTCACCAACAGCTCATGATCAACCTTGTAAAAAGCTGCCAAGAGATGTAATAGGACCAGTAAGGTCGAATGTCCCCGGTCCATCTCCCAGTGCAGGTCATTGACCAAGGCCACAAGTGCAGTCTTAGTGCCATACCTGTAATTGGGAAGACTGGGAAGGATCTAGAAAGCTGAGGCTATCTAGATGCTCCCAGAGCTGCTGAGCCACCACCCATTCAATAGCCTTCCCTAAAAAGGGAATTTATTAGGTTGTGTGCAGTACCTCCATGTGTCCAGGTCTACCAGCACCATAAAGTTACAAGCAGAAATGCTACTTTGTTGGAGGAGCAACTGATTTCTGCTCTGTTCTCGTTCTCACTTGCGCTGTCTGTGGGGGGATGCCTGCAAGCACATGAAAGACAAGCCAGGAACTTCCGGGCTGCCCATTTATTAGGGCTCATGCACACGTGCAGCAATTATCTGGATTTTTTAAAAATTGTTTTCCTCTAGTTCGCTGTTGACAATGTCAGTTGCATTCACATGAGTGCCATACTGTTGTTCCCAACAGCAAAATAACGCATTCAGACCTTCTTGGAGCATGCGCTTACCTGCCTGTTCAGTGCGGTTCAATTACAGGAAGTTACAGCATGGCTGGGCAGCAGGCTGCAGCCAGCTTCTTCCCCAATAAGTTCCTCTACCTCCCGTCCCTGGCTCCGGACCCCATCCCTCACCTGCCTCTGCTTCTTAGTAGTGCTCCGGCAACGGCACTGGCAGCAGCGGGGACATCGGTGATAACGCTGTTTGTTTACAAACAACTCCTCCCCATGTGATCACGCACATGGGGAGGCTTTGTTTGTAAACAAACAGCATTACCTCCGATCACTCGGTGTCCCCACTGTGCTGCTGCTGCATCCCGTAGGTGCAGGAGTAAAACAGCGCACTTGAAAGCAAAGTTTCCTTCACATGCAGGACAAGTTTGCACCAGTTAATACCGAATACAATGTCGCTTTCACACTGCTGTAATGAGCAGATTTATTTTAATCGGACAGCATAAAGGTAGGTTTAACTAGCCTTGAACTGCGGATTACTTAGGTGCAATATTGATGACAATATTTTGAATTAGGGACTTCAGACATGCAAGATACATTCGGATTTTGTAAAATTCGGACACAAACTGAACGTCTGAATGCCACCTTAGACTGGATCCACTAAACATGTAAGTGGGGACTGCACGGACCGCACAAAGACTGCAGCGGGCTAACGTCTTGTTTGATTTCACCCACTTAAACTCAGAGGTGGTTCAGTGCTTTGAGTTCTGTTTCAGTTTTACAGCAAACCACATTAAATTCAGTTTATCAAATCATTAATCTACTTTTTCTTTTGCTGTCCTTCTATCCACCAAAATAACCCCAATATTATTTACCCAGAAAAATTATGAGTCTTTTTTACACTGAGACTTTCACTTGTTGTTGTTGTTGTTGTAATAAACACTGATAAATTCCCAGGAAAAAATAAAATAAGAACAGAAAATGAAGGGCACTAAGAATGATCCATCCACTCCCAACTGTGATGAACTCGTTTTCTCTTTTTTTTCTACAATAGAATATTACAGGGGGGGGGGGGGAACCTCCAGTCTAAATGTGGCCTGTGGCTAGTTTTTATTTGGCTCCTTTCCAGGTCCTTCATCCAGTTCCTGACACCAAACACTGAAAAACTGAGCCCAGGGTAAGGGAGCAGAAATAAGGGCATGCACACAAGGGATAGGGGATAGATATGATCTGGACCCCCCACTTTCTAAGCGCACCCCTCAAGCAAGCACATCTGTCCCCAGTTTCTGGGCAGCTCTTGGAGTTTGTACTAATTTTCAAAGTGGCCCCCAGGAGGGAAATGCTTCCTCACCTCTGGACTATTTTAAAGGGCTTTATCTCTTTTATTCTCTACCTGGGGTTGATTTCCTGGCCTTGCCCCTGCTTACTGCTGCCATCCTGTTGCCCAGCAATGGGGATCCGCTCTAGCTGGGGAATTGCTACTGTCCCGCTGAAGCTGGGACCCCACTGCTGAACCCAAACAGGAGGGTGCAGGAGAAAATCCAGGAGGGCTTTCTTTTCTATGGCTCAAGGATAGCAGCCATTGCCTACTTAGGGAAGGAGAGTAGCTCTGCCGGTGGGAGCCCTGGATGCTCTCTGCTACCCCCTAGTGGCACTGGCTGGTACTGCAGGAACATCACTCAGGCTGCTTGCCGACATTCAGGAAGGGGCAGGGACTGCGGTGAGTTTAACTCACATTAACGAGGTCACGTGAAATCCGGTCATGTGCACAGGGCTTTTAGCATTATTTGTCCATTCTCCCATTAAATGCAATAACACGATACAAGGCTGGATTTTCAGCCCTGTATCACATTATTGAATCTAATGGGAGAGCAGAAAAATAACGCTAAAATTCCCACATCCACAACCAGGGATTTCCTGTGACTGTGCTAACGTGAGTGAACAATCCCTGCCCCTTCATGGACATCAGCAAGCGGCCTCGGACTCACTCAGCAGCAGTCAGAGTGATCTGGGAGGTGGGATTTCAAGCATCCTGACCTTAATGGGAGAGGGATATTTCCCCAGACCCCCCCCAAAAAACAGTGTTTCTTGCCAAAAAAGGAACACCTGGCAAACGTACTGTAGAGTGGTGGATTGAATTTAAAATTGTGATAATGGTTTTCCGGGCCCCCGGTGGTATCGGTCCTGGCTATATTCAAGACCGGCTCCTGGAGCTGAGCCTGGAGAGTTATCTGAACTCAGAAAGCACATGTTATTTGGGGATCCCGCCAATGTACATTAAGTTGGCAAGAGATCAGGCCTTTGCTGTGGTGGGCCCCTCAGTGTGGACCTACCTCACTCCTTCCAGATATTTATCTCGGTTCCTTCCTCCTCACCTTTAACAAGCAACTGAAGACTTATTCATTCTCCAGGTGCGGTTAGGATCCACTGCATGTTGCCATTAATATATGTTGTCCTCCATCTTACGTTCCCCTTTAAAATTGTTTTTAAATGGATTTTGTATTGCTTAATTGTATTTTATGTGAAGCGCTCAAAGCGCCGTTTGGCGGTGGGGGCTGCTGTTGTTGCTAAGATGAGGTGGTTTTAATATTTACTGTAGAATATTGCTATAACCGTTACAGTCTCATCAGTTTTACTTTTCACATAATTAGAGGTTGTTTTATTCTTTCTTCTGTATTCTGTACTCTCCTGGCCTGGAACCAAGTGAATTTGGGGCCATCCACTTGCCTATAAACGAATGACATTGGGTGTTTTTACACGACACATTTCTCCTGGATGTTTACTGTTACATCCTGAACTTTCTGTGTGTCTAAATCACTCACCCAAATCTTAAACATCCAGATCTTTGAACTTCTGCGTAGAACTTCTCCCAGAACATTTATGTGTAAAAAGTTCTCCTGGTAAACTGCTTTGCTCCAGGCAGCTGTGGTCACTTGGTTTCCATGGGAGCCTGTCACATCTACAGCTGCGGCTACTTTAGGCTGCCTCAGAGGCAGTGTTTGTGTGAAGAACACATCCAGGACAGTGTGTGTGTGAAAAATGAATCTGGAACTTACTTGTGGACTTGTAAACCCAGAAGACTGAAAAATCCGGAACTTTACCGTGTTTGTAAAAATGCCCTATATTACTATATTGTTCACTTCTCCCATTCGCCACACCACACCACCCCCTGCAAGATGTGGTATCCTAGGGGTTCATCTGTGTTGAAAACCTGTTATGAAAACAAAAAAAGATACTGCCAAGTCTGGTAAATTTAAACTTAACCTAGTTACAAAATCAGTGTTACAGTAATTGCCAGCAGTTCTGTCAGCATTTGGACATAGTGGAAGATATATGGAGCTAACCATTAGCTATTATTATGCACCTTCTAATGAAGAAAATTAAGGAGGGCATTTTTCATGCTTTGTAAAATCTTGTCATCTTAGCTCTTCTTCACGGTGTCATGGTGATTATTGAGAATGTGTATTAATGGGCAAAGAATTATTGCAAAGTTAAAATGGATGTTAACAGATCAAAGAATCATATGTGTTAGGAAAAGGAGTTATAATGATAAATGACAGTGACCTAATTTCCGCAAAAAAATTCCAGTATAAAATAATCCACTAATTTGTAATTATATGATTAACTCACCAAGAACAAAATCAATCATGTCAAAAATCATCAAACAACGTATCAAATCACTACAAGTTTTGAAATAGTGCCCTGAACTACACTATTACCTTTGTTGAACTCTCCTTAGGAATTCAGTGCTGAAGATGAAGAATTGAAGATGCAAATATAGAGGGCAACAGCTCAATTATTTGCTATTAGTGCTAACTAGGAGAAGGGCAAGGAAAGAATATATCTGACATGGAAAAATCATTTCTAAGCTTTGAAGGGAAAAGATTACAGGCTGTGCTTGCTGAAGGATATCCATGTAGCCTGAGTACCGTCTGAAACTAATAGCACAATGTGCCACTTGAAAGGGAGGTGAACCTTGCAGACAGAGGAGGTGCAGGTGGCCACATGACACTCAGAAAGGTCAAGTGTATTAGATCCAAGAACCCTGAGGGGAGGCAGAGGGGAAGAAAAGAACTGAAAGTGCAGAGGAAAAAGAACTGGAGAAAAATATTGTCACCGGTCAGAATGGTGTATCAGTTGCCCTTCTGCATGTCTGGAAGAAGAATGCACAGAGGGTAGTTACCAGAAAGCAAGAGGAATCAGTTGAGCTCGGGACCTGAACTCTAGTGAAACCCTTTATAAGTGGCCTGAGCACCCCACCCACTCTAACATTAAGGCTGATCCCATGCCTGCGTGCCTCCAAACTGTACACATGCACATGCAGGCGGAGGCGTGCACACGATCCCCACCCCATTTTCTAGCCGTGCTCAGGCCACTAGCCAAGGACCCTTCAAAGAAGGAATTTTTCAGAGCATGTAGGGGTGGAATGCTGGCCGGACCAAACTGAACATTTTCTACCTGGTGGGGTTGCTGCCACTCCCTAGGAACTGAACTGTCACCATAACCTTTGTGGGGGAGGCTGAGGCTGGCTGAGAGCCTCAGGAGGATCACCACTTAGGAAGACCCCACTCCCTTCCCTTTAAGGGGGTCCATAATTGGGATATATACCCCCCCCCCAACAGCCTTGCTGCACCACTGAATGCACAGAGCAACAAGAATGCACTGAATGCACCGGTACTGCCCACGCTGCGGCACGCACCCCCACCCCCACACAGCCGCGGCCCATGTAAAAAGGGCCTCTGAGAGTCTACCGGATGCAATCCCTGCCTGCATTGCACCTCCATTAATGTTATTAATGGTAATGTTGTTAGTAATGGCGACATGGATGCTTAAGCAGAATGAATATTTAAGTTCATTCTGAAAAGAGAATGATTGATCATGTGCTTTCCTCTTCCAAGCGGTTCTGGTGATCAAGAAAGTGCATATTAAACAGTGGCAAAGAGCTGGACAGAAAGTAGACAACCACAGCCAAGTTCCATCCCCAAAACACTGTATTCTATGACCATGGGACACAAAGTGAATGTGAGGATGCCAACCACTGTGTTTAGACATAATATCAGATGTGCTCTCCCCTTCTGTCCAAGCTCACCTCATCAACTGTCTCTCTGAAAACTCCGCCTGGATGTCTCGACGTCAGCTCAAGCTCAACATGGCTAAGACTGAACTCCTTATCTTTCCTCCCTACTCTTCTTCTCCCTCTTCCCTGTCCATCCTTATTGATGGGGTCATCATCCACCCCGTTCCCCAAGCCCGTAGCTTGGGCTTCGTCTTTGACACTCGCCTTTCCTTTAAACCCTACATCGACTCTGTTGCTAAGTCCTGTTGCTTCGCCCTCACAACATTGCTCAGATTTGCCCCTTTCTCTCTAGGTGAAAACAGACATGACGCTAACCACCCTTTAACCACCCTTGGTGGTTATTTATGCATGTTGCAGGGCTGCATAGGGCACCAATACAGCCCTGCAACATGCATAAATAATCACCAAGGGTGGTTAAAGGGTGGTTAGCGTCATGTCTGTTTTCACCCATTGTCTCCTCAGCCAAAACTCTTGTTTATGCCATGGTCATCTCTCACCTTGACTACTGCAACCTCCTACTTGCTGGCCTCCCCCGCTCTCATCTGTTCCCCCTTATCTTCATCCAAAACTCCACTGCTAGGGTCATCCACTCAGTCCGTCGCTTCAACCATGTGCAGCCTCTCCTCTTCTTGCTTCACTGGCTCCCCCTCCCTCAACGCATCCTTCACAAACTCCTGGTGTTCACTTACAAATCCCTTCACAACCTGGCTCCCCCTTATCTCTCAGTCCTAGTCTCCTTACACACTCCTGCACGCACTGTCCGCTCCTACTCTGTCCCCTCCCTCGCTCTCCCTCGTCTCCCCTGCTCCCCTAACAGCCTTCGTCCCTTCTCCCTTGCTTCCCCCCATGCCTGGAACTCCCTCCCTGCCCACATCCACCTTGCCCCCTCCCTCCGCACCTGCAAATCCCTCCTCAAAACCCACCTCTTCCTCACCGCCTTTCCTGACACCTGCTAGAACTTTCCTTTCGATATTTGCTTTCTGCCCTCCCCTCAGACTCCTGCGTAACCGCAACCAAGCCAAGCACATGCACCTGAGACTTCACATCCTCTTGAATGTAATTTATCCCTTGTCTCTCCCTATGTCCCCTCTCCTTGTCCTCCCACTCCGTGTCTATTAGATTGTAAGCCGTAGGCAGGGACCATGTCTATCTTAATGTTCTGTAAAGTGCCAGGTAGATGGCTGGCGCTATACAAATGCTAATAATAATAATGTGTGTCCATTGCAAACACAGAAAGTGAACTCCTGATCCAGGCGTGTTCACTTATTTGTGTTCAAAACAGGTTGAATGGATGGCCAAATGTGTGCTTGGGAGGGTTATGGTGAATACACAGAATAACCAAACATCTATTTAGGGTCTCAAACACCCAATTTCCGTTATGTGTAAAAAGTGAAGTATAGTGCAGTAAAGTGGGTGTTTTTAGACAAGCACTTCCCCACCCATTCCGCACCCATCATGCATGTTGCAGGGCTGCATAGGGCACCAATGTGACCCTGCAACATGCATGATGGGTGGGTGAATGGTGGATAATCAGTGGGGAGGGAGGCACTTGTCTAAAGCACCCTGAGACACAGGATCATTAAGGCTGTACAGGATGCAGGACCAGCTCTAGTCAAAAGCCATTCTTGATCTTCTGAGAAGCCGCATGCAGCTTCTAAGCCAATGTTTAGCTAGCCCTGTCATAGATGGTAGATCAGGGGCGGTGGGCCCTCCAGGACAGGGGAAATGCCCCTCCTGACACCCCCAGGGCTTCCCCCACCGACGGCAGGCTCATCGGCAGCTTTTTTTTTAAAAAAAAAAAACAGCCGAGGTCAGCATCGCACTGAATGTGCGGAGCCACATCGAAGAACCTTTTTAGCAACGCAGAACCTTCAGGGTCAAAAGGGAGTCGTTCTCCCTTTATGCGGAGTGGGCAGCTAGAAGAGCCGTCCACTCCACATAAAGGGACCCTGCAATGCAAGAGTGCCGCAGGGGACACTCTTGCATTGCAGGGGCCAGCAGAGGGAAACTTCATACAGGGGTGCCCAATAGAAGTGCCCCCTGTATGAACTAAGAGCTGTGCTGGGTCCCAGCCTGTGCAGGAGGCTGGGAGCTGCTGACATGTGCATAGCTCTTTAGCCTCCCCGAGTCCGTCCCTCCCTCCTTCCCTCCCTGGGGGAGGAAGGGACTCGGGGAGGTGAAGAGCTGCCTGCACGTTTGCTGGAGAAGCGGCGGAGATGAGTCGGTGGCCCCAGGATGATGGTGAGTAATTAAATTGCGGGGCCCGGGGTGGAGGGAGCAGGGGGGAACATGGTGGGAGGGGGAGAGGGGGGCACACGGAGGTGAGTGTGGGCACACAGGGAGAGGGGGAGTGGAGGGGGCACAGCACACGGGGGAGGGGGAGCAGAGGCGGGCACATGGGGTAAGTGTGGGGCTGTGGGCACATAGGGGAGGGGAGAGTGGGGTGGGTTAGAGTAGGGGGGCTGGGAGTCAGGGCTCCTGGCTTCCCTGGGAGGGGAG